>CAUYQU010047500.1:0-96091 GCA_963574635.1 Cheracebus regulus | reverse complement strand
GAACCTCATGAGCCCCCAGACAGAATTCAGGGCTGTTATTAAGAAGGAAAGGTGTTGAACAATGAGAACACATGGACACAGGGAGGGGAGCACTATACACGGGGATATGTTGGTGGGAAATAGGGGACGGACAGTGGGGGGTGGTGAGTAGGGGAGAGAGAGCATGGGGATAAATGCCATATATATGTGAAGGGGAGTAAGGCATCAAATTACACTGCCAAGTTTGTAACTATGAAACAATATTGCATTTTCTTCACATGTAAACCAAAACCTAAAATGCAATAAAAAATAAAATTAAAAAAAAAAAAAGAAGGAAAAACAAATGGATTCTGGGAGGTGACCCATGTGGACTGCAAACTGTGATCCAGAAATGCTGATCTTCTTAACCTGTAACCACAAGCTTCGTGGTAATATTTCCTCTAAAACAGGCTTTCATTCATTTGTCAGGTAGCTATTAAGCACTCAGTAAGTGCCAGGAAATGTGCAAGAGGCCAGATATACAATTTGATAGACAAGACAAGATCCAGCACTGGGGAAGACTAAAGAAGACACTAGAATAGGTTAAGTGCTACCACAAAGGAAGTACAGTGAGCTATAATGGAAGCATGTAGCAGGATCCAGGCTTCCAGAAAGAAGAGACATTCCATGGGTGGGAATTAGCAGGGTGAATTGGAAATAAAAGAGTGGTCAGGCAAGGAAAATGTGTGTGAGAAGGCCCAGAGAAGACCGTGAGCACTTTAAGGACGCAGAGAACATCAGTAAGGCTGAAGCGCAAGGAGGAAGGAGTGGTGAGGGATGCAGCTGACAAGAAGGAACCAGGGGCTGGAGATGCCTCAAGACAGGGGGTCAGGAGGCTGCGACAGCGTGACAGAGGGAAGGCAACTGATTAAGAATTACTTTGGTAGTACAATTGACAGGACTTACTATCAACTGAATATGGTAAAAGTTTCGATGACTGACATTAGACTTTTCTTTGCCAATAAAAGCATGAAATGCTATAAATATTCTTCAAATTACTGCTTTTGCTATGTCTCACAATTTTGACATGTTATATTTTCATTTTCATTCAGTTTAAAATACTTTCCAATTTCTGTTTAGAAGCTTATTAATTTCCAAGTATTTGTGGCTTTTCCATATATTATATCTTTCTCTTATTGCTATTTAGTTTTATTCCACTGGGGTATCTATTTGAAATTTAGGTAGGCTTATTTTGTAGCCCAGTATATGATCTGTTATAGTGAATGTTTTACAAGTACTTATGAAACACATGTATTCTGCTGTTGTTGAGTAAAGCTATCTATAAATGTCAGTGAGGTCAACTTGATTAATACTATGTTCAAGTCTTCTATATCCATACTAATTTTCTATCTACTTGTTCTGTAAATTATTCAAAAATTAGCTTGATTTTTTTGAGGTTTACTTATAAGCTTTTTTGGGCCTAGAGTAGCCTTTATTCCAAGACTGATTTCACCCCTTCTTCTAAGTCATGGCCTTTCTGGGGCTTCTTCTAAATGCCCCATATATTCAGTGAGGTCTCTCCCTCTGGCTGAAGAAAACTTGAGTGCTTTTTGGCTTTCCATGGGTTCAGGGAATTGCTCATTTTAGAACTCCTTGCTGGGCTCGGAGGCTCATGCCTGTAATCCCAGTGCTTTGGGAGGCAGAGGCTGGCACATCAATTGAGGCCAGGAGTTCAAGACCAGGCTGGCCAGCCTGGTGAGTCCTTATATCTACTAAAAGTACAAAATCCAGCTGGGTGTGATGGGTGTGATGGTGGGTGTCTGTAATCCCAGCTACTCAGAAGGACAAGGCATGAGATGAGAATCCCTTGAACATGGGAGTGGAGGTTGCAATGAGCCAAGATTGTTCTACTGCACTTTAGCCTGGGCAACAGAGTGAGTGAGACTCTGTCTCAAAAAAAAAACCAAAAACAGAAACAAAAACAAAACAAAAAAACCAACCTCCTCATAATTACTCCTTCACCAGAAGCTTTTCTTATCTGGCCGTATATTTCTATAGATTCCATGGACTCCCATGAGATTTCTGGAGTACTTTATCTGTGTAGCCCCTTCTCTTGTGAACTCTGGCTCACAGATTCTTCAGAGCTTCTTGGCCTTCCCAATCTCTGACCTCTGTCTCTTCAGCTCTACGAAGTTGCCTGACTTTTTTGGATTTCTCCCTCCCTGGGCTGTAGCCCAGGACTGACCTCTAGGCAGAAAGGCCAGGTAATGGTAGAGCTCACCTTGTTTTCTTCCTTTTTCTCAGGAATCACAATTTTGTTTTGCTCTATATTGAAATAGCTGCTTTCTATATTTTATCCTTTTTTTATGGTTGCTTACAGAGGGAGGGAGATCACAGACTGCCTTACTCCCGCCTGGCCAGAAGCATGTTGTACCCTCATTAATGGGATCCAGAGACTATGGAGAAAGCAAGAAGTCACGGACAGTTTTGAGGTCACTGCCATGGGCAAGCAGGTGGATGGTAGTGACATTCATGGAGATGGCAAAATCCAGGGTGATAAACATGGGTAGGGGAGGGCATGCAAGAACTCCATGGGTTCACATATGTTGGATCAGAGTTACCTGCAAGTATTAAAGAGGTGAGTAAGCAGTGGAGTTCACAGAACAACTCCCTCATGCGCTTCCCTTCCGTTTCTTCATTCCACTCTGGCTACAGTTGCCATGGGCTCATGAACTCTTCCCATGGTAATCAGCAGTGGTTATATCCGCCTACTTTAGAAGAACATTTTGCTTGTGAAATTTAGTTGGGATAATCCTGACTCATATTTTTCTAAAATCTCAGGGTTCATGGCCCAGCATTGGTACATTTCCCAAAGGCCGGATTATCCTTTCTAAACCACAAAACAGAGGAAACACCAGCGACCTAGTGCAAGTTGCATTACCCCAAGCCCAACTCATTCCTTCCCTTTTTTGTCCCCCTGACCTGACCTTGACTTACTTTTCCTTCTCTCTTTCTCTTTTTCCTTTGTAACAATCTCTTCTCCAGTGCAGAGAGGTGAAGAGAAGGCCAAGCTGCCAGGGTTTCCTACAGCCTGGGGAACTTGTCTAGGGGCTGCCTGTGAGGAGCTATGCACCAACTCCACAAAAATAAGCAATAAAATACTTGCACATTGTGGTCTAGATCCATATTTGGGAAATAAAATTATTCTAAAGAATCACAATCTGTAGCAATGTAACTCTGACCACAATAATTACAACCTTTACATTATTATCCAAAGGGGTTAGATCCTTGGAGCCTAAGCCACATTATATCTTCTTCCCAGAGGAGTTTCATTCTCCACTGGGGTGATTTCCCAGAAGAAAGAAGGCCTCAAAGTTAAATTCAAGTGCCTATCCTTTAGGAGGCAGGAAATTGCAGGAACTTTAAATTTACAACTTTTAAATATTCTCCTTCCTTAACTATATATATATATATGTGTGTGTGTGTGTGTGTGTGTGTTTGTGTATATATACATGCATACCATTTATATATAAATAAAACCCTGGGATCTGACCTCAACCTGTGTTTTATTACTATTGCATGATAAGGAAGAAAATCCTATATTAGGCTGTGAGCATTGGCAAGAAAATGTGGATTCTGCTTTGTTTTCTATGAGTGGCTACAGCATAAAAATAACTTCTGAGTCCCAATGAATGTATATTGATATCTAATGCCAGCTCCTTTTTCTAATTATAATGGTCCCTGGAAAGTGTTGTTCAACTTCGTTCTTATAACACTGGAATCCTAGTAACTTTGGAGACAACTGTCGTCATTTCTGCCATTGCAGAAGAGTTAGAATTCTATTTAATTGGGTGACAGCTGTCCTCAGGAAAGGTCATGCAGGTCCCTGCCTTGTAAGCTAACAATCAAAGGAGTAATTGACAAAAATATAGTGAACAAATTCTGGAGTTGGTAGTTTGAATTCCTGTAAGTCCTTAAAATCACAAATGTTAGGGAATTTGATAGTATTTAAAGAGAAGACAACAGAACTTTGTTTTGCCATTCAGAATTGTGTACTTTGAAAGAGGAAGTGGGGTGAAGAAAGGGTGATAGAGTGAGTTATGGTGTCCTGTGGCAGCCTGCAACAGCTTCAACTCAAAACAGCTGAGGGCACTTTTTATTCTCCAGGTTGTTAAAACCGTGATCTTTACCCACACTGTCTAACTGGGGATTGTTAGCTGCATCTGTCTCTCATCTGAGAACAGCACATTTGTGCCTCTGTCAACATCTTGAGCTCTGTTTCAGTAACCACCCTTGCATTGTATTTCATTCCTCCATCAGGCTCCAGTTTGGAATCGAGTCCTGATGTGACCACAGCCTAATGGGAGATGCTGTACATTCTCTAGTCACTCTCGTGACCACTGGAAACCTCCACACCCCATGCAGCTGCCCGGCCTGGGCGCCCACAGCCCAGCTTCCCTTCACAAGCAGACCTGTCCTCCCTGACTGCTGGCCCAGCTCCTGCACAGTCACCCAGCAGGCACCAGAGGACCCGGCCAAAAATCACACAGGACTTTTACCCAAGTTTTCTAAAATAAGATCGCTTATGAATGCCACTGTCAACCACGTCCATGGTTTCGACTTCATTTCTACCTTAGAAGTTCCCACCGGCTTCCTGCCAGGCAGTCTTCATCTGACTCCCTGATGGACTTCTGAGGACGTTTCTATCTGCACAAGGTAAGAGGTAGGAGCTGAAGAGTTTCTTCTAAGATGATTCTGTGGAAGAAAATCCAGAAGACAATATGTAGAAATTATTAGATAGGAGATTGGGCATGTGATTCTATCTGTTGCCTCAGCCCCTAACAGCAGAGTTCTCTACCCAAAATGCAAAGAGCACTGAGGCTAAGAGAACCTGAGCCAGAGAACATGAAGGTATACCTGCTGACCCTCATTTCCTCAGAGCTACAGAGTTATAAGAGTTACATTTTCTGTAACCCAAAGTTACAGAAAAATGGGACCTAATCTATAGCATCCAACCTTTTTGGGACCAAGGATTAGTTTCACAGAAGACAAGTTTTCCAGAGACCAGGGTTGGTGGATGGTTTGAGGATGCTTCAGGTGCATTACATTTCTTGTACACTGTATTTCTATTATTATTACATTGTAATATATAGTGAAATAATTACACAACTCACCATCATGTAGAATCAGTGGGACCCCTGAGCTTGTGTTTCTGCAACTAGACAGACCCATCTGGGGTGATGGGAGACAATGACAGATCATCAGGCATTAGATTCTCATAAGGAACACAAAACCTAGATCCCTCGCATGCACAGTTCACAATAGGGTTCGCACTCCTATGAGAATCTAATGCTGCTGCTGACCTGACAGGAGGCGGAGTTCAGGTGGTGATGCCAGCGATGGGCAGTGGCTGTAAATACAGGTGAAGCTTCGCGCACTTGCCGGCCACTTTGCCTCCTGCTGTGTGGCCCAGTTCCTAACAGGCCATGGACAGGTACTGGTCCATGCACACAGCATACCTCATAAAGACTAACAAGTGGCCCAGACAATCAGTGCTCTGAGCGTAGTGGACAAAAAGAGCCCTGCTGGGATCTTCCTTCTATCTGGGACAGGTAGAGAAGACACCTCTGTGAACTGCATACTTGAGAAGAACCCTGAGAAATGGATAAGAGAGGCAAAAGAAGGACATTTGCAAATATCTGATGCTGGAAACTTACTGATGTGTTAGAGGGCAGGGAGGAGATGGAGGCCTTCAGGAGACTTGGGACTTTATTCAAAATGATTTTTTTTTTTTTAGGACAGAGTCTCACTCTGTCACCCAGGCTGGAGTGCAATGTGGGATGATCTCAGCTCACTGCAATCTCTGCCTCCCAGGTTCAAGCGATTCTCCTGCCTCAGCCTCCCAAGTAGCTGGGATTATAGATGCCTGCCACCATGCCCAGTTAATTTTTGTATTTTTAGTAGAGATAGGGTTTCACCAGGTTGGCCAGGCTGGTCTTGAACTCCTGACCTCAAGTGATCACCTGGCTTGGCCTCCCAAGTGCTGGAATTATAGCATGAGCCACTGTACCTGGCCCACAATGATTTTATAATCACTAGGAAGCATCCAGTAAGTTTCTAAAATAAATGATAAAGGTGAGAAGGGAGACACCCATTTTGAGTTTCCCTCCCACAGTCGTGTGGCTGCTAGCAATTCTATTTCACGCCTCTGCCACCTTCCCTCTGGACCTGAGACAATAGACATCATCATGCTGCAAATAAGAGATGGCAGCAGAAGGAGAAAAGAACGCAGATTTTTTCAACCATGAGAGCCAACAGCAGGGAGCCCTATATCCCCACTATCCTATATTCATTCAGGGAACAAACATTTATTGGATGCCAGCTGTGTACAGATGTTTACACAATTCATTATGGAATCATAAATCTTGGGTACGAATGAACCTGAAATGTAGTCCAGGGCCTTAAACAAGGGCCTTCAATGAACTTGAGTACAAATAAACCCCTGATGTGAGTGAGCTTCTAAGGCCACAAGAAGAGAAGAGAGTCTGTGTTTGTTACCTGTACCTGGCAGGCCTGTAGCCAGAAGCCTGGGGCCAGTGCGTGGAGGCGAGTGGCTTTCAAGCTGTGTCTGGCAGGGGCAGTGGGATTGTCTTCCTTCACATTTTCAAACTGTGGGAACAACACCATGTGGCACTACTGGCGTTAAGACTGGAAACCAGTGATTCCAAACACGAACCAACAGCTCCACATCTCCACTGGTGGGTAAGAACTGTGGTTGGACAGTGGAGCCCATCAGCACATAAGACATAAAACGGAACCCATGGTCACCTCTGACAGAGAATCGAGCCCACGAGGCATGAGTGGCAAGAGTGAGTCCTCTCCCTCGGCACTGCTTTTAGACAAAGATCTCTGATTGCCTGAGGTCACAAAAGCCGTCCTTGTCAGACACAGCTTCCAAGAGGCTCAACATCAGCTGAGCAGTGCCCTCGTCCTACTGTAGAGCTGCACCAGGGAAGAAGAGAGAGAAGAAATGCTGCTCCCTGCCATCCTTCTAGCCAATGGCTTTGGCTCTGGAGAACAAAGTAACAGAAAACCACTTGTAAATCCTCCTTGTTTATGAGGTGCAACTCTTAATGACCTGTGGGCCAGGGCCCCCATCAGCATGGGGAGGGGCAGCTGCAGATAGAGCTTTTTGTCTCAAAACTGTGAACACTACCCCATCCAACTCCCTCCTCCGGACGAGTAAGCCATCCTCCTTATTAACATCTGAGACCTACTCCATAACTTCAAGTTTTTAACAAGCTGTGTTTGAATTCTGTAAGACTCAGCCATATTCATGTCAAGATGTAAATCTCACATTGTACCCATGGCCCTTCCTCTCCTGCAGAGCAGACCCAGACTCGCCCTAGGAGATTTGTGAGGTGTGTGCGTTGTGGCGAGGGGTGGTAGAAAAGTGGGGGGCAGGTGCTGCTCTTTCCCCTCTCCTCTGCTGGCTCACTCTCTGACAGGAGCCAGGGAGGACAAAGAGAGACAGAGACAGCTCATCTCTGACACAACAGTCCTGGCAAAGCTGCTCCCTCTGGGCTGATCCTGGCTGCGCTTCCAGCCATGGGTCTGAGGTCTAATGTGCAGGCTACAGGCCAGCAGCCCCATCCACCCAGCAGAGCCCTGAGCCCTGCTCCCAGGGCAGCTCGGAGCTTTCTTTGGCCCCACAGGCCTTGCCTTTGGGACTGGAACCTTGGGTGATGGCCCTTGCTCCCCCTTCCTGGCTATTCCAGTACACGATGCCTGTTCCAGGAGCTGTGGGCAAGTCATCCTCCCCATGGCTGAGCGACACCTCACTGGGAAGGACATGAGATGCCCTTTCCTTGAAGACACCTGGGACTTGAGGAGGGGTTCCCCTGGGTCTTGCTGCTCCTCTTTTCCCCATTGCCCTGGGGAGGTGCAGGGTGGGGCAGGCTCTCCCAGAACACACACACTCCAGAAGGACAGCTGTCCTCCCCGTTGTCCAAAACGGGCTTGGCAAAAATCATAAGAGTGAGAAAATTATGTGTTGATGAAGAGTTGAACTCTGTAAAATATTTGAAGAGATTTATTCTGAGCCAAAAATGAATGACCATGGCCCATGACACAGCCCTCAGGAGGTCCTGAGAACATGTGCCCAAGGTGGTCAGGGCGCAGCTTGTTTTGATACATTTTAGAGAGGCAGGAGACATCAATCAAATACATCTAAGAAATACATTTGTCCAGAAAGGCGGAACAACTCAAAGACTCAAAGCGGGGGTGTGGGGCTTCCAGGCTGTAGGTGAATTTTAACCTTCTCTGGTTGACGATTGGTTGAGCTTGTCTAAAGACCTGGGTTAGATAGGAAGGGAATGTTCAGGTTAAGATAAAGATAATGTTCAGGTTAAGAGACCAAAGTTTTTTTGAAGTCTTATAGTGGCTGCCCTTAGAGATAATAGATGACAAATTTTCCTTTCCGATCTTAGTTAATCTCTTTAGAATTGGGAGGGTCTGGAAGAAAAAGATCTAGCTATGTTAACAGAGATTCTTTACAGATGCAAATTTCCCACCACTTGCAGGCCTTTTCAAAATATGGCAAAGAAACATGTTTTGGGGTAAAATATTTTTATTTTCTGCCTTGTCTCATAATGTTATGCCAGAGTCAGTTTGGAAAGTAAATCATGATATATAGGGTTAAATAAAACCCATCTGATGAGAATTTATGACTTGTAGGACATGACTCCTCAGACTCCTTAGATAGCAATTTGGGCAAGATTTTAAAAAATCAGAGTTCAGTCCTCATATGGCAGTGAGGGGATCTGGTCTAGCTAACCCCCGTCTTGCCTTTGGCCTTCAAGCCACCCTTGATTATTCCTGGACTTGGATCAAACTAACTTTGGGAGACACAGAGTTTACAGTGTAAATGATAATAGCCTTTCCCCAAATGTCACTGCTGTAAAGTGAATGCAAAGCTTCCAGGCTAAGAGGATGAGAGGAGCCTGAATTCTGCTAAGGTGTGGACATAAACATTACAAACCATTATTCCAGAGGTCACAAGATATGCAACTTCCCCAATGACTCCTGCAGATAACATCACTATTGTGGAACCTAAGAGTGGCCTTGTAAGATACATATACATATTTTCTGAAATGGTGTCTCGCTCTGTCGCCCAGGCTGGAGTGCAGTAGCAGGATCTCGGCTCACTGCAACCTCTGCCTCCCGAGTTCAAGTGATGCTCCTGCCTCAGCCTTCCAGGTAGCTGGGACTACAAGCACATGCCACCACGCCTGGCTAATGTTTTTGTATTTTTAATAGAGACAGGGTTAGCCAGGGTGGTCTTAATCTCCTGACCTCATGATCCACCCACCTTGACCTCCCAAAGTGCTGGGATTACAGGCATGCGTGAGATTTCTTTTCAGGCTTTTTGTGCATGTCTGATGACTGCAGGCTCCACCTGGTCTCACCAACTGCCCCTGTGGCCCCACCCAGAAGTGACTGATGGAGCATGAAGACCATTTCCTGCAGCCCTGTGATTGCACCCTCAACCAGTCAGCAGCTAGCACCCATTGCCTAGCTACCCTCACCGTTCTTCCTCCAAACTGTCCTTGAAAAACCCTAGCCTCCAAATTTTTGGAGAGGCTGATTCGAGTAAGAATAAAACTCCAGTCTTCCATCTAGCTGGCTCTACGTGTGTAAAGCTCTTTCTCTACTGCAGGTCCCCTGCCTTGATAGATGGGCTCCGTCTGGGCACCAAGCAAGGAGAACCCATTGTGTGGTTACACGTGCTCCCCTGAGCTAGGTGGGGTCCACCAGTGGCTGCAATGGTGTCTTTCAGCACACCCCACGGGATGACGTTGCTCCCAGCGGCCGTGGTTTTCTAAACAGAGTGGGGAATTCTTGGGGTCCCCAATTGTACCCCCAAAGGCAGCCAGTCTTAAGTTTCCTATGATTCCTTAAACCGCCCCCACACTGCTTCTCTAAGCATACGTATCCACTGGTTTTTTAGTGGCACGAGAGTGATCCTGCACGCACAGAGCTCCGCATCTCACTTTTCCTGTAACTACACTTTGGAGAGCTTGCCATTTCAGCCTCCAGGTAACAGCTGCATCCTAGTCCTTCATGTGCATAAAATGCCATTCCCCGCCACCAGCTCTGTGGTAGTGAAGGCGTGGTTGGCTCGAACTTTGCATGCCGTTACTGACATGGCTGCAGGTAGCACCTGTCCTCATCCAGAGCACATGCTACCTGCAGAGTTTCCTTCTGGTCTTTTTAATGCATGTGATCCTGCTAGGAGAGGATCTGCTTGATAGGAATTCCCTGACCTTGATGAAGGGTCATTACTACTAACTCTGCCTAATGGTAACCCTTACATGGGTGCAGCATCTTACGCCAGACCAAGCATGCACACACCTACCTGCTGTTGAAACCCACAACACCCTGCCAGCCAGAGGACTTCCCTCCCTCACTGCCACATATCGGAACCCATGGGTGGGGGGCTTCAAACATCTTTGCATTTGTTACCAGTGGCAGGTATCTGAGTTACCGCGAGTTACTGGTGGAATATTCGTTCAGGTCTGCAGCAGCTTCAGCCCTTGCCTCCTCAGAAGAAAAAATTCGACTGAAGGGCGTAGAGCAGAAAAAGAGACCGAGAAAAGTTTCAGAGCAGGAGTGGAAGTTTGTTGTTATTATTATTATCTGAAGCGGAGTCTCCCTCTGTGGCCCAGGCTATGGAGAGCAGTGGTGCCATCTCAGCTCACTGCAACCTCCTTTAGGACAGGAAAGAAAGGAAGATTCACTTTTAAGAGACCCAAGTGGGCACCTGAGGGTCAAAGAGCCAGTGCCCCATTTCACTGTGATCCTAGGACTGTACAAGTGCGCCTCTTTCCCATGGTGCTTCCCTCGGCGTGGGCTTCTCACCACGCAGCTCCCTCCTTGCCCTTAGGAGGTGAGCACACGCAGTGTGTTTAGGAAGTTACATGCATGCCCCTCTGCGGCTTCCTTCCCTTTTCCCATGGAGTGCCCCTGGAAGGTCATGTCGGCATTTTGTCTTATTGTACATCCCCAGGGAGCTTCTTCTCCCTGGCATTTACATTCAATTAACACTTTAATATTAATAGTTGTGGGTCATCAGGAGATTGTCTCTCCTTGGTGGGCTGGCACCAGCTGCCAAATTTTTGTTTTTAGAGAGGCAGTGTGATAATTGTTGAACTGTCACTTGACATTCCTAGTGGGCGGGATGAAAGCCCCTTTCTGCCCAGCTCATGCCTGTCTGACGACCTGTGACGTGCTCAGGCTGGACCCTGCAGCAGTCACAGCAGAGCTCTGAGCAGGGGACCCAGGTCTCAGTGCTGCCTTTAAAACCCTGGGTGATTGCAGAGGGCAGCCAAGGCTGAGAACCTCAAAGCTGTTCTGGAAATGTGAGCAGAGAGGCCAGACGTGACGCAGTGATCTGAGTCCACCTCAGTGCATATAAGGGAGTAAAGCTAAGACACTCCTGGACATGTCTGTCCAGTCATGAAACTAATACAGACATACCATCTGCACCCACTGCAGGATCTCAGCACCCTTTCCCTCTTAGCTGCTGCATTCTGACACCCTGGAGTCCTCATAAGGGAAACGGAGTCAAGCTGGTGGGAACAGGGGAAAGCAGGAAGACACAGCAGACAAGCTCTAAGTCTGCCTTTCTCTGTGGTCCGGGACACGCTGCCCTCCTGCACAAGTAACAATCTTCCTGCACCTGACTTATCATCAAACACCTTGGCTGAGAGTGAAATGCAAGTTAGCCCACTGCAACCTCAGCGGTACCAGTTCTGCGTGTAGCCCTCTGCAGCACAAGCCCCATCCTGTAAAGCCTCCTGCACCTTCCTCTCCTGGCAGTCAGCTCTTCTCTAGCTAATTTTCCCATTGCTTTCTTGCAACATATTTTCCTCTTTTTTCTAATAAATCCTCCTTTCTTTACCTAAAACTGTCTTGGTAAGTTCTTTTCACCGCCCACACCACTGGCCCCAGAGAGTTCCAATCCACAATGCCAACCCCATCTCTCCACTGAAAATGCCCCTGAAGAGGCCACCAAGGCCAGCTCACATGCCCACCTCTCAGCCCCAGCCATGTGGACTGACCCCTCGTGACATCAAGCGGGTAGGCCCCACCCTTCCTCCTGAAGTGCCTCCCCAGGTTATGGGACACCAGCTGCTTTGGCGTCTTCTGTCCTTGGCTGGTCCTCCACGTGTTCTCATTCGTGCCCCTCTTCTTACATGTTGTGTTCCTAGAATTCTGTCCTCACTCCCACACTATCCAGGGACCTGGTTCACTCCGCAGCTCTCATTACCACTTATATGCGAACAACTTGCAGTCTGTATTTCCAACGCAAAACTCTTTCCTGAGCTCGCTCTAGCTGACCATCTCTACGTCAGTGCCCAGCTAGCACCAACGTTCATCAGCAAATGCCCGAGTTCTGACTCTTACCTATTCTCCCTGAGTTGGTCCAATAAGCTTTGCAGCTAGTTTACACATCTCTGGACTGGCCCCCGCAAACCTGATACATTCTTACAATGCAGCCTGCATGTTCTTTCAAGATGTAATATTTCCATCTCCGAGATTCATAACCAAGATGACTCCTCCAAAACTTTCCGAGGATGATTCACTTGTTTTGGCTTAACCTGCAATCCTCACTCCCCTCTAACTTCATGATTCCCACTACAGCAAATGGCTTCCTCTTCTCCCAGGCCTTTGTGATCTTTCCTCTTGGCCAGAAATGCATTTCTCAATGTGGCATCGCTGCAAAGCCCACCTCTGCTGCTCCCCTGTTTCTCACGTCCATGGAGCTTGCACACAGCCGTCATCTCACATTTACTTGAGTGTTCCACCTCCCTCCCAGGCCATTAACTCCTTCGGGGCCATTCTGGTCTTACTCCATTTTTTTTTTTCAGTCCCAGCACCCGAGAAAATATTAAAAGAACTTCTGAGATCCTGAAATAAATTGTTTTTATATATGTTATTATTTGTGTTAATTCAACCAGCCAAAAGAAGTTCAATGTCGCTTCTTACATGAAATTAGATACTTTTCTTTCATTGTTAGTTTTGTAGCCACAACAATGGTTGTTTACAGAAGGAACAAATACAAAAAGGATCTGCAGGTACAAAGTCACCTGCTTCCTGCACATAACTCTCTGTATTGTCTGGGTCCTGTATTCATATCTTTCTCATTAATTGAGATTATAAATCAGATGTTAGAGATAAATATGTAGGCACACACAAGGCATTGCCAGTAAAATGTTAATCAATGGCAATATACAAAGAGGTTAGGGAAGGCTTTAAAATTCCTGGCTTGGAGTGCGATGAAATTTCATCAGCCCCTTGGGCCTGCTGGGACCAATGCAAAGCTGATGGGATGCCGTGCCTGAGGCTGCCAGGAAAGTGTCAGCAATGGGTGAGGCTGCAGTTGTACTCCAGAGAACAGGTAGGGTTTTGGAACCTGGAAATGTGGCTGCAACAGCAGATTCAGAAACTGGAAAATTCGACAGCAGATAGGCAAATGGTTGGATGTTCATGCAACTTCCCAGAGACATGTCTATGGCATGGAGGTACCTGACACTGCACAAGTCCATCTCATGTGTTGACTGCCCAAGGACACAAAGGGCTGAGTAGCACCTGCAATGGGTCCCCAAAATCAATCCATGCAGGACCTGCTGTGGGTCCACAGGCAGAACAGGCCTGACAATGCCTTTGAGGTGCTCCAAGTAGATGATGCCAGCCAGGATGATGGTCCCCAAAGCATGGTGCATCCTCAATGACAGTGGTTCCTAAATCCATGGAGGGTTGGCCCTTCCTTTGTCAGATTTAGTTTGGGAACCCCTAGCAGAATATAGTTCCTAAATCTGCTTTCAGTTTGAGGAAGCCAAGGTTGGAGTTGGCGCTCTCTGCATGGAGTTTGGGGACCACAGCCCATTTCTCTGCCAGGAAAGCAGTGGAAGTAACATAGCCAGGCTCAGTGAGGAGGGATGTGGTTTTGTTCAACTCACAAAGAGACAATTGCCTTCTGCTCCCTGCTGGCAGGGCCAAGGTTCTCCAACCCTGGTCCTGGGGTGCTCTGTAGACTGTCCAGAGAGATGACACTCACCGTTCCATTCCTCCTCTTCACTGTGACAGAGTCTGAACCCGGGGAGGAAATGATGAACCTGTGAGCCTCACAACTTCTCCAGATTAATCGGATCAAAGCCTGCCTCATGGTGAAATGGGCTCTTCAAGAAGTGTTTGCTCAGCTCTTTGTAGACGACTCAGTTCCTACAGGCTCTATGTATCCTCTGACACCCGCCAACAAATTCTTTCCTCTTGTTTTTCACGATCCCAAACCCTGGTCATCAATCTTTGTCTTTCAGATGTTTTCCTAGACCGTGGGAGAGGGAATGAATCCTAGTGTGTTTGGCCTGCATTCTGAAAAAGTCAGAGATAACATGGCCACAGGGCCCATGGAGGAGCACTGGGGGTGAGGTCCTAGGACCTGCTGCATAGAATCACCTGGAATCCAAGCACAGGCCACAAAATGACAGCCAGCCTGGGGTGGGAGGGAGGCAGGGAAGGTGAGCCCCAAAGCAGGGCTTAACCTGCGAGGATTCTTGGCTTCGCCCAGGAAGGAATTCAAGGGCAAGTGGAGGAAACATCTTCACTGAAGCAGCAGTGTGATGCTCTGTGGCTGCTCCTGCAGAGGCAGAGAGTAGCAGTTCAAGGCAGCTCCACAGTCATATTTATCCCTCCTTTTAATTACAGATGGATTAAGAGGCGGTTTATGCAGAAATTTCTAGGTAAAAGGCAGTAACTTTGGGGTTTTTAGGTCACTGCCATGGAAAAAGGGGGTAACGCCCAGGTATTGCCATGGCAACGGTAAACTGACATGGCACACTGGCAGGTACATCTTATGGAAAGCTGCTTCAACCCCATCCCTGTTTTAGTTAGTCCTTAACTTGGTGCAGTGTCTAAGCCCTGCCCTGCAAGTTGAGCCCAACCCCTACCTCAAGAGCACCACAGCAGAGAGCAGAGAGCTGCAGCCAAAACCCAGGTTCCACAGGACCGCTCGTTCATGCCAGTCTCCCTCCTTTATCTTCACAAAATGTGACGGATAGTTCCTGTGAGGTTGTTAGGAAAATGAAGCACAAAGAAAGCAGACAGCCTACGGTGCAAAAATAAAGCATCTGTACACATTTTTCATAAAAATATGTTTTAAACAGAAAACCAATGTTCTTCAGTAAAGAGTAATTATCTTTAATAATTCCCCCCTAAAGTGCTCCACGTTCTTATCAATCCCTGTATGTCACAACTCTTATTTTAATTGGGAATAAACATTATATAATGCAGAAATTACATAATGTAATTACATAACTACATGAGCCTTTGGGGTTGGAGTATTCTGATTTGCTAAATAAAACCACCACAGAACTTTTTACAGAAAAAATCCCTGCATTAGAACAAGTGAAGCATCCAGTGCAGCTTCCATAAGTACTGGCTGGATGAATATGTTTTGGGTAAAATACTAAATAAGTCATATAACACATTATAAATAACATACTATAGAAAGTTTGGAAAATAAAGGGAGAAAATCTACTTATAACCTCATCATCGTGATGCAACTGTTACGGTTTTGTGGTTTCTCTTGTATTTCTTACATGCAAAAGTAAATAGTTCTCCTCATCGTGTTCTAGTAATCTTGCAGTTTGATTTTCTTCAACTTAAATTTATACTATGACCAGATTCCCATGTTGCCTATATAATCTACATAATTATTGTGTTAATGACTAAATACGTTTCAGGTTTCATGCTGAAAATATTTCATCATGAACTGATATTTTTCTAACATTGGGCATTTGTTGTTTACAATTTTTGCCATTTTTACATAATGCAGTGATGAACATCTTACTCCATATGGCTTGGTTAATAATATGAATTATTTTGATGCACCTAAAGAAAATTTATGTTTCACGATTTTTATCTTCATGATACTAAGACATTTCAAATTATATTCAATCCAATAAAAGCCTTCACATGTTTAATTCTATAATATAGCAAAACTTCATTAATTCAGAGTAACTTGGGGAAAGTAAGGCCCAGTTAGTGGAGCTAATTAAGGAAATTTTATTTTATTGTTTCTAATTACACAGAAATGCAAGTTTATTGTTTAGTTTTTCCAAGCGAAAATCCTTCAGGATTTGCAAATACTATTTAATTTGTGAGAATCACTGACAATGCTAAGTTGACCACAATTGGGCACTGATAATGGATTTACAATGAACTTGATATAATCAAGTAGCAAGGTGATTTTAAAATCTGGAAATCATCTTGGCCAGCTGACGGGTGACTCTGCATGGCCAGTGGGACGAAGCGAGGCATTGCCGGAGGTTTGTGTAAGGAGCAAGCTCATATGCCACCACTTCCGCTACATCGGTGACTTGGTTGCCACAGACAGGCTGAAGTTTCTTCTCCACAGATGTGAGGCAGGCTCTTGGGCTGGGAGACACTGCATGGCTGAGAGCTGGAGCACGCTCCAAAGAGAGGGCAAAAGGCCAACAGCAGTGCCCAGCACGTAAACATTTACTGAATTAATAAACATCTATTACAATAAATGTGCTCCATAAACATTTATTGAATTAATCATTGATGAACTAGTGATCACTGAATTGGATAGCAAGGCTGTGATAGTTTGCCTCTTTGCCTACTTGGTCAGGCCATGGTACCCAGTTACTGAATTAAATGCTGACCTGAGTGCTGCTGTGGGGTCTTTTGTAGACATAGTGAACACCTACAGTCAATAAGACAGATGACCCTTGATAATGTGGGTTGAATCAACTGAAAGTCTAAATAGAAAAACTGAAATTTCCCAGAAAAGAGGAAATTCTGCTTCAAGACTGCAACATCTCCTTCAGCCCGAGTCTGCAGCTGCTGGCCTGTCCTGCTGAATTCATACCTGGCAGCTCCTGCGGTGGGCTCAGCCAGTCTCCTGCTGACTCTGCCCCTCTGGAGAACCCCGGCCCATTCAGAGTGCCTCAGCTTTCCTCCAAGTTGCTCCTGGAACTCTAGCACCAAGCTCAACTCCTCCAGGCAACAGACTGAAAAATGCTTTTCTGAGAAACCTGACCAGCTTGAGAGGAAATTTCCTAAACACAGATAGTGGTGCTAGAGGTCCCTAATTGCACAGCTCAGCAAATCACTCTACGAGAACCCTACACCCCCACACAAATCCTCACATCTTTAATCAGCTTCTGAGTCCCAGTTACCAACTATGAACCAGAATGAGATCCAGGAACACTCAGGGAACAAAAGTAAAAGGGCTCCTGGCTATGAAAAGATAATGGCGAAACGAAAAACTCCATAGAAGAATTAAAAGAGAAAGATGAGGACATCTCCAGAACAGAGAGCAAAAAGAAAACAGAACAGAGAAAAGGTAAGACAGAAGTGGACAGTTCTGGAAAGCCTCATATCCTTTTAAAAACATAAAAATCATGTCTAAAAGAGAAGAAATAATAATTTAAAAAAAGTAATTCAAGAAAATTTCTCAAGAACTAAAAGGCATGAGTTTCCTGATAGACCCACTAAGGAACCAACATAATGAATGGAATTTTATAGCATGGTGAAGGTTCAGAACATTGTACACAAAAAAATACTACAAATGTCCAGAAAGAAAAACATAAGTGACATCTAACAAGTAGAAATCAAAATCGCTTCACTAGGCAGTAGCAGGAACTCAGAGGCAATGTGCCTAATTTCTTCATTATTCTAAAGGAAAAATAAATTTCCAGCTTAAGTGTCTATGTCCAGCCAAGTAGATTGCATTAGAGCAGATCCAAGGCATTTCGGACAGCCAAGTTCTAAAATAAGTGAACTCCCAGGCTCCCTTTCTCAGACAGCCACTGAAATGTGCTCCACCAAACCAACAGGGCGAAGCTATGGAATACAAAAAGGAAGTGAGAGGAGAAGAATGTGTGTCACAGTGGTGAAGGGCCGTCTCGGAATCTAGCTGCTCACTTGGCCTAGTGGGTGACCGTCAGAGATAGCAGGGTAGGAGGATCTGAGTGATGTCTTCAGGACAGCAGGACTGGTGTGGCTGAATGTCTTGACAGGAGGTTCAGACAAATGAAAAGTAGTCTCAGGTTGAATTTCTAATAAAAACATGGGCCAGAACGGTGGCTCACACCTGTAATCCCAGCACTTTGGGAGGCCAAGGCAGGTGGATCACCTCAGGTCAGGAGTTTGAGACCAGCCTGGCCAACATGGTGAAACCCTGTTTCTACCAAAAATACAAAAATTAGCTGGGTGTGGTGGCAGGTGCCTACAATCCCAGCTACTCCGGAGGCTGAGGCAGGAGAATCGCTTGAACCCCAGAGGCAGAGGTTGCAGGGAGCCCAGATGGTGCCATTGCACTCCAGGCTGGGTGACAAGGGTGAAACTCCATTTCAAAAAACAAAAAACAAAAAACATGAAAACCAAGCAAACAAAATAGATAGTTAGAAAGTGCACAGAAAACAAAACTTTGCGCAGCAAAAGCATGGCTCAGCTATGAATAATCTTTAGTCATAATGATATAAATGTTGAACACTGACCTAATGGTGGAACAACATTGGGAGGTGCATGAAGGTGGTGGGGGTGGGAGTGGGGTAGAATGCAGTGAACCCTCGTCTCCATCACAAGTGAGTAAATAATGTCTGATGCTGCAAGGTTAAAGATAGCAGTGGCAATTCAGCATGACTTTTAAAGACAAACAGGTAAATACTCAAATCTCAGCTGCCAGTGAAGTGGCTACTTCCTTGAGGGGGAAATGAGGGATAGGAGGGCTGGGAGCCACTATTTTTTGTAACAATATTTGCAGAGCATTTTGAATGTTTAAACTATGTGCGTACATAACTTAGGTGATAATAAAAACTAGAACACAAAACCAAAAAATGAAAACCTTCAGATTTAGCCCAGTCCTTGTCCAAATGATCTCAAAAGTGGCTAATAAATATTTGTGACTTACTGCTGTCGTAAAACCAACACACCTTTGAGTAGTTCTAGCATGTCACCATTTCATGAAAATCTTACCACTGTGGAGGCATGGGTGAAAGGGTGAAACCTGAGGAGATTCACAGTTGGGAGAGTGCCCTGCCCGCATATTAGGCAATGTTGCCGTTTCCTGTGGAGCTGGAGAACCCATCGTCTTACCTAAGGGGGTAATCTCCTGTCCCCATTCTAGAATGCTTTTCACCTTTCTTCTAGCTGCTTGGTCAGAGCTACACTCCGCTGAGCCTGATGACTTATCAGTGCTGACCATGAGTGGGACTCAAGCACCAAGGTGTGTAGTCACAGGTTTATCAACACCTGGAGGCAGGTGTTAACCTCAATGACATAAGAGACCTCACAAGCTGAAGGTGGCAGGGAACTCTGAGGGAAAAGGGCAAATTTTGGTTAGGAAAATAAATTTATCCTGGTGTTCTCAATACTCTTCCTCCACACCTGGTATATTAGTTTGTTGTCGTGCTACTAATAAAGACATACCCAAGC
This sequence comes from Cheracebus regulus, assembly GCA_963574635.1. Lineage (NCBI taxonomy): Eukaryota > Metazoa > Chordata > Mammalia > Primates > Pitheciidae > Cheracebus > Cheracebus regulus. The sequence continues at coordinate 76,606 of CAUYQU010047500.1, read as the reverse complement.
CTGGGTAATTTATAAAGGAAAGAGATTTAATGGACTCACAGCTCCACATGGCTGGAGAGGCCTCACAATCATGGCAAATACAAAGGAAGAGCAAAGGGACGTCTTACATGGCGGCAGGCAAGAGAGCATGTTCATGGGAACTTCCCTTTATAAAACCATCAGATCTCATAAGACTTCTTCACCACCATAAGAACAGTGTGGGGGAAACTGCCTGCATAATTCAGGTATCTTCACCTGGCCCTGCCCTTGACATGTGGGAATTATTACTACTCAAGGTGAGACTTGAGTGGGGACACAGCCAAACCATATCACCCCATCATGTGATTGGGTGGTCTTATGTTGGAAGGAGGATGGAACTATGAAACAATCGTATTGGGTAGACTGGTAGTGTGTGTGGGTGGACCTTTGAGATTGGCTCATGGCCCATGGGCTGGGTCTTTGGGAACGAAGACCAGCATCTCTGAAAAGGAGACATTGTCACCACCTCCTGTTCCAGATGGACAGGCTGAAGAGCACTGCTGACCAGCAGCAGAGCTGGTACCTGGCACTCAAAGTCAGGTCTGCCTGACTCCTGTGCTCATGGTCTTCTAACTATTCTAGAAAAATTTTAGAGGCCTTGTGATAGTTAATTTTATGTACCAACTTGCACATAAAATTATGTGGCCCACAGGGTGCCCAGATATCTGGCTGTACATTAATTGTTTTTCCTTGCTTTGCTCTTTTTTTAAACTAATTAAACTTTAGACTTTATTTGAATTTGATTAGTTTTCCACTTAGGTGTTTTTTTTCCCTTGTTCTGGGATCCAATCCATGCTGCCACACTGCATTTAGCATATTATAGATTTTTGAGGAAAGTGATTAAGTACTGGGGTTTTCATGGTTTTGCTTTGAAAAATTGAATTTGCTTTAACAGAAGGAAGGAAATTGCACAAAAATCAACACAGTTTGTTGAAACTTTATTTTTGTATGACAAATCAAACTTAACCAAATAAATCCACAGGTCTGATTACTACCACACACCCACACGTACACACACACACACACTCCTCTTGACAGAATATAAAATGTAGGATTAGAACAAAGGAAAATGAGGTGAGGGATTTGTGCTCACCGTCTGCTGTCCACTGAGACCACAGCCAGCTACCAAAAGCCTCCCTCACCTGGATATCCCTTCGCCTCACAACCTTCCCAGTGTCAGGACTGCTCCTCACATGCACAGTGGGAGGCCGGGGCCTGGAGGTCAACCTCACAAACGGGGATTTGCCTGAACCCCTAAGGGAGGCACTGGTAGGGCAGGGGCCAGAAAGCATGTCTCCCCACTGTGTGCCTGGGGTCTCACTCCACTCCGTGAGCCAGCTTCAGGCACACAGCGTATACCCAGGCACTGGCTTCCAGACCAACCTGGATCACGTCAGGCTCACGCTGTGAGAGAAGAAGGGACAAATCCCAACACTATGAGAAAATGAAGGGAAGAAAAATGCTTCCAGACGATCACTAACCTAATATTTTCTTATTTCTTAAACTTGGAAAACTTTGCCCATTTTCAGATCTCCGGGCATGTTCTCAAGAAATCCTGCTACTTCCAGCGATTAAAAGCCCCCTGGGAGAGCACTCTCGGGCACTCAAGATTCCAATTTCTATATTACAGTTTCATGTTTCCCAACTGGAAATACCACAGTTAATGTATCTATATTTAAAATACAGCACTCGAAGTATTTGCTAATGTTTCACTTAATCTTGCATTTCTTTGGCACCTGCAGAAATGAGGAGCCTGGGGAAGTGGTGGTTAGCAAGCATTTATGGCTGATAGCAACCTGCAATTGCAAAAGGAACTTTTAAATGCTTTTAAGCCATCATTTCCCAATCCTTCTCCTGTGAGAAGGTGGCTCTATTCCAGAAAGTTTGCTAGGCCATTCCAAAAAGTCATCGCACATATGTGCGGGAGACAGAATTCTCGCCGTTCTCAAGCCCAGATTTGTCTGCTCCTATAAAGCTTATGGGGGCACTTCCTCAGCACAGAACTGGGTCTAATCCCCAGGATCAAGTGGTTACCCTCTGCAGCCTTCCACCCCACTAGCACCCGAGAAAAAGGAACCCTTCACCCTAGCGAACTTCAGTACATAGGATGCACAAATCACTTGCATGATTTTTCTCTGACATGGTAAATCCCAACTTCTTCAAGCTTTTTCATCTCATTCCATTGCATCAGCATAATACTCTTTAGGAGAACATTTTTTTTTTTTTTTTAAGCAACAAAATGTCAAGTGCAGGAACTACGAGTTTCTGTCTTCAATTGTGAAATCTAAAAAGCCGACGGTCTGAGAGGTTGCAGAGCTAGGCCTGAGAAAGGGCACAACTTCAGTGAAACTGCTTCTCAGTTTCCCCTGTGTTTAAAAGGGGATCTGGCACCTAACATAAAAGGTGCATTACTTGACCAGGTGCAGTGGCTCACACCTGTAATCTCAGCACTTTGGGAGACCGAGGTGGGTGGATCACCTGAGGTCAGGAGTTCAAGACCAGCCTGGACAACGTGGCAACACCCCATGTCTACTAAAAATACAAAAATTAGCTGGGCGTGGTGGCATGCATGAACCTATAGTCCCAGCCACTCGGGGGGCTGAGGAAGGAGGAATGCTTGAACCTGGGAGGCGGAGGTTGCAGCGAGCTGAGACTACACCACTGCACTCCAGCAGTCCAGCCTGGGCAACAGAGTGAGACAGACAGACAGACAGAAAGAAAGAGAAAGAGAGGAGGGAGAGAGAAAGAGAGAGAGAAGAAAGAAAGAAAGAGCAAGCAAGCAAGCAAGCAAGAAAGAAAAGAGAAAAAGAAAGAAAGGAAAGCAAGCAAGCAAGCATTACTGTACTCATTGTGGAATCTCAGGTATCTGCAGGAGTGGGGAGGGGATGAAGAGGGATCCTGCATCCCGGTCTCTCAGCTCAGGCAGTGGAAGCTGCCCTGTAGACTGCAAGGCACTATGGACTCCTCGGTGGACTCTAGGACCATGGTTCTCAAAGCCTCGTGTTCACCAGAATCTCCTGAAAGTTGGGGTGGGGCCTGCATTTCTTACAAGTTCCTTGGGGTGGCTCCTGAGGCTGGTCTAGGGTCCAGGCACTCTGAGAGCCGCTGGGCTGTACCTAATAAGGAGCTTCCAAGCCACGCTTCTCTGACTCACTGGGCTGCCAGACACTGGATCTGAACTACGATGTGTGCTGCGATTCCCCCCACACCATCCATATTGTCTGTTTACCGTCTGCGGTAACAGGATACCATTGGCTGGCGACCAGGCGTGATGGCTCATGCCTGTAATCCCAGTACTTTGGGAGGCCGAGGCAGGCAGATCACTTGAGGTCAGAAGTTTGAGACCAGCCTAGCCAACATGGCAAAACCTGTCTCTACCAAAAATAGGAAAGTTAGCCCAGGATGGTGGCAGGTAATCCCAGTTACTCAGGAGGCTGAGGCAGGAGAATCACTTGAACCTGGGAGGTGGAGGATGCAATGAGCTGAGATTGGGCCATTGCACTCCAGGCTGGGCGACACAGCAAGAATCGACAACAGGCATTTATTCCTCACAGTCCAGAGGCTGGAGGTGTGAGGTCAGGGGGCCCACATGGCCAGGCTCTAGGGAGGATGCTTCTCCAGGGTGTGGACCGCTGCCTTCCAACCACATCCTCACATGGCGGAAGGAGGCTCAGGGGCTCTCTGGGGGCCTCTTTGGTGTGTTTGTTTTGTAGCAGGGTCTTGACCTGTCATCCATGCTGGGGTGCAGTGGTATGGTCAGGCTCACTGTAGCCTCAACCTCCTAGACTCAAGCACTCTTCCTGCCTCAGGCTCCTGAGTAGTTAGGGCTACAGGCATATACTATCACATCTGCCAAATTTTTGTATTTTTTGTAGAGATGGGGTTTTGTCATGTTGCCCAGACTGGTCTCAAATTTTCAGGCTCAAGTGATCCACCCGTCTCAGCTTCTCAAAGTGCTGGGATTACACAGCACCTGGCCTGGCGGCCTCTCGTATGAGGGCACTAATAGCATTCCTGAGAGCCCCATCCTCATGATCACCTCCCAAAGGCTCCACCTCCTAACACTACCACACTGGGGATTAGATTTTGATGTGATTTTTGGGGTGGACACAAATATTTTGTCCATAATAAATGTTTAAAGTGACTGAGCTACATCAGTTAAGGGGAAAACAACAATTTTTAATGTAGCAAAAAAGAGTATCGACTGTTTGGTGTTGTCTTTAAAGGAAATTTCCTAGGCTTTGAAAGTCTCTGCTTTGAAACGGAATAGTGCTGATGCGTTCCTGTTGAGAATACTGAGCTACCCAGGTGAACCTGGGCTGCATTCTGCTTCCTAATCTGAAGACTCCCATTTTCTACAACCTCTGAGCTTATCTTATTTTACCAGCCACGGGATATATGTAAGTGTTGCTATTTTTTAAGGCAAGAGCAGAGGAATATTAAAGAACCGAGTCTAAAAGCAGAAAAAGCCAACAGACACAGAGATTATTTAAAGTCCTAGCACATTTCTGTGCTTAAGATGAACCAGTTCCAAACTGCCCCATTTACCACTTAACCTCCTTTCCCTCCGCCACAGCTGCGCTTGGGGAATGGAGCCAGAAGAAACATTTCTCTGTGCTTAGTGGCTCTCCTCTTCCTTTTCCTCTCGTAAGTTCTGGAAGGATTCTTATGCAATCAACGAACATGAAAAATGACTTGCAAGAGGATAATAGACACGTCAAAATAAAAACAAACAAAACAATGTGAAGGGGGTGCATGGGTTCTCCAAAATGGTGCAACTGTGATTCTGTGTGGGGAAATCAATGATGGAGCCAAAGGAAGCTTCTGATCACTCAGTCAATTAAAAATTGACCAGCCATTAGATGGAGTGCAATGTTGGATGGGGGCTGGGGCATTCTAGAGGGGTCAGCACAGGCGTTGCCTTTGAGGGTCTCGCAGCCCTGGGAGGGTGTAGCAGACAGAATAATGGGCCCCACAGGGAGGCTGCACGTCCTAATTCCCAGAAACCACAACTTTGTTGCCTTCCATGGCATCAGGTACTGATAAGTAAAGGGTCTTGATGTGGGAACCGTATTTTGAAATATTTCAGTGGGCACAATGTCCTCTAAAGGGTCCTTCTAAGGAAAGAGGTCGGGGAGAGCCGGAAAAGGAGCTGAGGCAAGAGGAGCAGAGATCCGAGGGAGGGAGGCAGCAAGGAGTGCTTCTGGCACTGAGGCTGGGGGGGTCCGTGGGCAAAGGAGGGCAGGCAGCCCCTGGGAGCTGGAAAATGCAAGGTCACAGATACCCCCCGCAGCCTGTGGAGGAACGCAATTCTACCATCACCTTGGTTTCAGCTCATAAGACCCACTTCAGATTCCTCCAGGACCGTAAGGGCATAACCTGCATTGTTTTAAGTTATTACATCTGTGGTAATTTGCAACAGCAGCCATAAGAAACCATATAGAGGGACGGGGACGTAGAGAGGATGTGGAACGGATCTGAGTATCCCGCATGCCTGCCGCGAGGCTGAGTGCACCTGCCCCAGGCCCAGGTGCAGCAACCTCTCCCCAGCTACCAGCAGGGGCCTTTGACCTTGGTTTACAAGGTCAGCGCAGGCAGCCTCGGCCAGGATTCTCCTCACCCCCACTGCTTACCACCCATCTTTAAAGACTCTGGACACATGAAATTTGTGGAAATTCTAGGACAGTATTTTTCAGATGTGGGACCTGAGAAGCAACTCCTCAGTAGGGAACCCACTTAGACTTCTTCACCAAAGAGAGCAGATAGACCACACATAGCACCCATGAACAGGAAACTGGAACAAAAAGATTTGTTAACAAGAAACACTTTCCAATAATATTCTGAATACTATAGTACATGAGGATGAACCCTACATTAAGCATTTAAAACAGAAGAAATTGACTGAAAGCCATTCACTGTATGAGCCAAAAATAATCGTCCAATAGGCTTGGGATAAAGCCAGTGAAAGCAAGGAGCAGAGCCCACAGAAACACAGGAAGCCTAGATGCACATTTGCTTTGAACTTCGTAGCTAACAGACCAATTGAAGTTGGTCCTCCCTGTCCTGTACCCTACTTAGAAAGAAACCAGAAAGGAGGTAAAATCCAGCCCCCAAGGTCAGAGGAGTAGAGATTCCCGGTGGCTCAGAGCATAACCTTCATTCAGCCAGATTCTTTATTTGCCAAAGAGATCCAAGACTTGATTTACTTTGCGGTTTGTGATGGGGAGTGTAACCACAGGAGAGGACCAGGGATTGTCGGGTTGAACTCTACACATCATTCATCCAACAAGCTCTGAGCACCAGTGCACCAGGTGGTGCACCAGGTAATGAGATCCGAAGGTGCAAGAAGTAATTCTGGGCACTCCAGGACCCCATCATATGGAGTAGTGGGGAAGGAAGTGAAGCATCCAGGAAAATATGAGCAACTACTTAGAAAGTGTGGCAGAGTAAATTGAGACCCCATGGGACATACTTGGTGAGCAACTGGTGGTCTTGTCTTGCTCGGCAGACTGCTTGGTTAGAGTGTGTAAGTTGACAAAACTTTGAAGATATCTTGGGGAGAAAGTGGTTGCTTCTGCTTAAGAGGAGATTTGGAGGATCAGAGAGGGAAACAATAGGAATTAAACAGCTGCCCTAGGGAAAAGTATCCTGGAGAAAGAACAGAAACATTTTTAAAGGGATTTTAGAAATTTATGTGGTTTGCAATATAATATCCTCCATCTATTCAGACATATTCATAAAATTGACACTATTTTTCCATGCTTCTGGAGTTTGTGGAGGACATTTTGAGTTGCAAAGATATGCTAAGTCTATCAGTTAAGATTCTGCTTAGGCTATGTATAACAGAAATATCCAAAATAATAGTGGCTTAAATGGCATGTGTATTCCTCTCTCATGTAAAGGCAGTCCAAGGCTGATATGGCAGGTCCATGATAAGATCCAGGCTCCTTCAAGTTTTCTGCTCCACTATCTAAGCAGTGGCTTCCATACTTAAGGAAACCTGTTTATCCAACATGGCTGCTGGAGCTCTAGTCATCACATCTGCCTTCCAGGAAGCTAGAAAGAAAAGGGAAGGGCAAAAAGGCTGTACCAAACCTCTAAATAAAATTAGGATTCTGGTATTAAGGAAGAAGAGAATGGTCATTGAAGTCCAACCAGTCTCTGCTTCACTTAGTCCAACCTATAAATGGGACTGGAGTAAAAGCAAGAGGGACACCCAAAAAATCCCCATGTGAGTTACAAGTGTGACAAAGCTGCAGTGAAGAGATAGGAAAACGTCTTTCAGATCATAAAGGCAGGTGGGGCTGACTTGGATCTCATGAGCTCTGAGAGGCTTCCTAGAGGAAGGTATGCAGTATTTGAACTGAGCCTTGAGGCATGTATGAGAGTCCACCAGGTAAAAGGGGGAATGACATTCCAGTGGAGAAACAACCAAAGAACAGAAACTGAATGGCACTTTTCAAACGGCTGGTTCTGGCTGTGGCAATCCTGCGGTATGGAAGATAATAGTAGTCCCTACTTATAAAGCACTTGCTGTGTGCCAACTGCTACGCTAAGCATTTAACATGTATTAACCCATTTAATGCCCACAACCACCCTATGAAATCTGTATTACTTTTCATCTCCATTTTAGAGGAAAAGAAATTGAGGTCATCTGGATGTGGTGGCTCACACCTGTAATCCCAGCTCTTTGGGAGGCCTAGGCGGGTGGATCACCTGAGGTCGGGAAGTCAAGACCAGCCTGACCAACATGGAGAAACCCTATCTCTACTAAAAATACAAAATTAACCAGGCATGGTGGTGCATGCCTGTAATCCCAGCTACTCGGGAGGCTGAGGCAGGAGAATCGTTTGAACCCGGGAGGTGGAGGTTGCGGTGAACTGAGATTACACCATTGCACTCCAGCCTGGGTGACAAGAACAAAACTCCATCTCAAAAAAATAAAACAAAACAAAACTCCCACCCAAAACTCCCTCCGTCACCACCACCTACTTGGCAGCGGTATAACTAGGGCATTCTCTTTTGCTGTCTAGGACTGCTTGATTCTTCTTTGAACCATAGAGATGACATATCAATAATGAGACAGCTCTTGCACCATGCAAACCGAGAACCTTCTCGTTTGGAACCAAATATCATCTGGCAAGCTCCCTCTTAGAACCCAGTGGCTTCCATGCAAAGCCCAAGCCACATGATGAGATCACACGCAGATGCTCAGGCGACATTCCCAGCTGAGCTAAGTCAACGGAGGCCAGGGAGCAGCCCGGGGAGGGAAGATGCCATGTTGGAAGCGAATGCTCCTGCTTCATCTGTTCTAGACTCAGACACAGAAGGAGGGCTTGCCCACCGCAGGCTTTCGAGACTCTGACTTCCGGAATCTGTGAGCATAATAAAAAATGGTTGCTTTTATGTAAGTTTGGGTGACTTTTTTACAAAGCAGCAGCAACTATGGTGAAAAACTGACACATTTATAATATGTCTTCAAATACATACACATTGCAGGACTTTGCATTAACCTAAGTCTCTTTTCTATCTTTTTAAAATATTTTTATTTTTAATTTTTTTTGAGACAGAGTTTCGCTCTTGTTGCCCAGGCTGGGGTGCAATGGCATGATCTCAGCTCACTGCAACTTTCACCTCCCGGGTTCAAGCGATTCTCCTGCCTCAGCCTCCGGAGTAGCTGGGACTACAGGCACCCGCCAGCACGCCTGGTTAATTTTTTGTATTTTCAGTAGAGACAGGGTTTCACCATGTTGGCCAGGCTGGTCTCCACCCGCCTCGGCCACCCAAAGTGCTGGGATTATAGATGTGAGCTACCCGGCTCCTTTCTATCCTTTTATAAAATTAATGTAATTTTCTGCATAAAGGATGCCCACATTTTATCTTAAATTTATGGCTACTTTGTTCTTGTTACTATTATAAATGGCAACTCTTTCAATTACATTTTCTAACCACTTGTTGCTTCTAGCAAAATTGCTAAATTATAATTAATTTGTTCTTTTTAATTATTTGGGGTTTTGTTTTAAATGTTTCCATCCTGTTGGAAACTTTGTACTCTTTGACCAATATCTCCCCATGGCCCCAGCCCTCGTAACACCAGATTCTGTTCTCTGCTTCTCAGAGTCTGACTTCTTTGGATTCCACACATAAGCGAGGTCATGCAGTATTTGTCTTTCTGTGCCTGGCTTATTTCACTTAGTGTAATGTCCTCCAGGTTCATTCAGTGAGTTTTCTGAAAAACAAATTCTTTTGGGTTTTCTACTTAGACAATCGTATGATTCAAAAAATAGTGACGGTTTTATTTCTTTCTTCTGGTACTTACACTTTTATTTCTTTTTCTTGTGTTGCTGCATTGGCTAGGACTTCCATCCAGGATGGTGAGGATTTCTGTGGCATTTTGTTTTCTGTTTGCTTTGCTCTGTATTTGGCTCCTTTCTTCATTTCCTTTTTCAAAAATTGAATTTATCAAGGTTTCTCTAGTTTTCCTCTTTCTCTTCTTGTTAGAAAGTTACAGTTTCTAGTTCTATTTTAACATACATTCCTAATTTTAAAATCTCCAAATGTTAATGCCCTACATCCCTGCCCCTGTGGGCAGGCTCAACATTCTAGAATATTCTGTCCTGATAGCGCTGGATCAAACTGCTCTGGATAAAAAAGACTTCAGGAATAGCAGACTTTTCCAGTTCAGGGGCTCTGGTTTCTGGGTTTCTTCCCAAACTGTCATGTTAAAAAAGGCTTAAGACAATTTGGCATGTATTAATTCTTGTATGTGATTTATTACTCAACACTGATTCCACTCAAGATTATTGAAAAGGTATATGTCGCAGCTGTTTCTCCCTTTCCTATTCAACGGTCACCATATCTACCTACACCTGGGTGGCAGGTATTGGCCCCTAGTGAGTCACTGCCAGATTCCCAGCTTCAAATGACATCTAGCGAACAGCCCATGGCCCATCTCCCAATTTTCCACTACGATACTGGGGAGTATGAGCACTCCTATTGCAAATCTCCTTAGCTAAACTAAATAAACAGAACTCACATTTCCCTAAAATGGCATCCAAGTGGTCAGAACCATTTGGATATTTCTTGACGAAACAGAAGACATACAAGCCGTGAAAAGGACGGAATTTTAATTTTGATAATGGGTGACAGCTTGGCTTTTCTCCCAAGTCTAGTTTACTTGGATTTCTTTACTTAGCTCCTGTAGATTTTCCTAGCTAACTAAAAGTCTTTCTCTCCTCTTGGAGAATAGGTCTCCATTGAATTCTCTGGGATTTATTTCCTCCCACTCAAAATTAAAGCTAGTGAAAATTTCTATTATTGTCTAAAAAAAAATCACTCCCTTAGAATGTCTTCACTCCAAATTCCCTCCCACTTTCCACATTATTTTTTACTTAGTTCCATTTTGTTCTTAAGTTTCTCTAATTTAGTCATTTTTAAGAGCTAAAACTTCTCTACGTTTCCCACCGTATGTTACTGACTTCTTTTCCCTCTGCTCCTGTCACTCACTGTGCTCCCAGGACCCAATCCCTTTCTTGGACACACCATTGGTCATTCTTTCTGAGGGCCTGGCCTGGCAAACATCTTAGACTGTGAGTGCCTTTATTTTACCCTTCTTCTTGAAGGATAAACTAGCTGAGTATACAATTTGAGAATGAGAGTTATTTTCTCTCATTTAAAAAAAAAATGTTATTTGCATGTGTTTAATATAGGTTGCACATCTTTAAGCCAAGAATCTGAAATGCTCCAAAATCTGAAACTTATGAGTGCTGACATGACGCTCAAAGAAATCTTTACTGGAGGGTTTTGGGTTTTCCAACTGGGGATGCTCAGTGGGTCAGTATAATGCAAATATCCCAAAGTCCAAAAACCATCAAGATCTCAAACCACTCTGGGGCTAAGCATCATGGATAAGGGACACTCAGCCTGTATTGCTGGTAAGAAATCTGTATTAGTCTAATTATCATTCCGTGGTAAGAGATGTGCCATTTTTCTCTGATGTTTATTTATCTTTGATATTTTATAGCTATGATGAGTCTAAGTGTGAGGCTGCTTCTGTTTTTCCTGATTCAGACATCACATGCTTTTCAACATGAAGACTTAAGTCTTTGTTAAATTCTAAGACTTGGCCGGGCACGGTGGCTCACACCTGTAATTCCAGCACTTTGAAAGACCGAGGTGGGTGGATCACCTGGGGCCAGGAGTTGAAGACCAGCCTGGACAACATGGTGAAACCCTATCTCTACTGAAAATACAAAAAAAAAAAAAAAAAAAAATTAGCTAGGCGTGGTGGCCTGCACCTGTAATCCCAGCTACTTGGGAGGCTGAGGCAGAAGAATTACTTGAACTGGGAGGCGGAGGTTTCAGTGAGCTGAGATCGCACCCCTGCACTCCAGCCTGGGTGACAGAGCAAGACTCAGTCTCAAAAAAAGAAAAAAAATTCTAAAAATGTTTAGCCTTTATTTTTTCAAATACTTTGTGTTCCCCATTCTCCATGCGCCTTCCCTCTGAAGGAAGCTCTGTGGGTTTGTTGGTGTCTAAGCCAGTTTACATTTCCTCTGGGCACGTGCTGGAAGTTTTCCTTTTGTGTCCCATGCTGCTCTGTGTCCCTCCTGCAGGTCCCTTTGCCATGTCCTGTCCCACGCTCCTGGTGGCCTCTGCAGACCTGCCTTCCACGTCCCTCTCAGCTCCTGGTGGCTTCTGCAGACCTGCCTGCCCCCGGGCCTATGCTCTCAGTGGTGGCTGGCTTACTGCGTGGCACATCAGTTGAGTTTTCATCATCACAACCATGATTCTTCTGCGTAGAATTCCTGCTGGTTTCTTCCTAATTTTGCCTGTGCTTTTTTTCATCCCCTTTTCTCTCCTAAGACTTCAAGCACAGTTTTGTTGCCATCTCTTCCAGATTGCTTCTGGGGTGTGCTTTAGCCTGGTTGCTACATCCAGCCCCTGGCCTAGGAGTTTGCTCCCTATGTGAGGTGTAGTAAGTACGTGGCTTCAGCATAAGCTAGCTCCATATGTAGATGTGAACCTGCCCTGGGCGTGGGACATCCACAGGGCCCCCAGGTTTCCTCATCTCTGGGCCAGTGTCCCATGTTCTTTTCTCAGCTCATAGGCAGTGTGAATTCAGAGGCCACACTTTCAGCTGGTCTAGAAATCTGCCAACGGTTTTTCCACGCCTGGCCTACAGTGGACGGGATGCTTCTGAGCTGTGGCCCCCGTCAGATGGGCAGATTGTTCTAACTCTCAGATCATAGTTGGGGTGACCCTTCCAGCTCTGTGCTGAGTGCGGGGCACGGGGCAGGGGACAGAGGACACCTGTGGGCTCCACTCCTTCCCCAGGCAGGCAGAAGCAGAGCTCTGAGCGCTTCACAGTCCACTGAGTTCCCATCTTGGTTCTCAGCTGTGGCTTGGAGTTGCCTTCATTCTGGCGCTAGAGAATTTCAAGCAGAGATCTGAATTTCCACGTGTTTTGTTGTTTTATGGAGCATATTTATGTGTTTGGAGCAGGGCCACTCTGTGAGGGGCTGGTCTCCACATCAGCTCCATCCACCATGACATGCTGACCAGAAGTCTGAGGTCATGGGGGTGGAACAGGAATTCTCAATTAATAATGTAACCAGGTTGAGCTTGGAAGAAAAACCCAAGGACGCTGCAACCTGGTGCTAGCAGTTGGCGCTTCGAGCCTGAGAGCTGTTGCATTTCCCTGGACCGTGGAAGGGGTCATCTCCTTCACTCCTTGCATTTTTAGGATCCAACCTTGTGCCTGGCCCGGCCTGGGTGCCCACATGGCACATGGCGGCCCCCTGCTCACGCTTCACAGATGTTGTCTCTAATTCTCATAACTTTTTGAAGTAGACATGTTAGGGCTTCCGTTCCTTTTTAAAATTCTTTTGTGCTAAAATATATTTGAGATAAAATGTGCCACCTTAACCATTTTTAGTGTACATTTCGGTATCGAATCCATTCACGACGCTGTGCGACCTTCACCCCGTGCATCTCCAGAACTGTCTCCACCCTGTAAAACTGAAACTGGCCCGGCGCCCTCCCCCTCCCTGCCCCGGCATCCACACTGCACTTTGTCTCTCTGACCTTGACTGGAAGTAGGTGTGCACTGAATCCGCATTTTAAAGTGCAGAGACTGGGACCCAGAGAGATGAAGTCACTTGTCTGCGGTCACTCGATAGGAAAGGCGAACCCGGGCTCCCACCCGAGGTCTGCGTCCACAGCCCACACTTTGGTGGCTCCTACACAGTGGCTTCTTTCAAGTGAGTGCAGAGGAGGAAAGGGAGTTACTCTGCAGGACCTCAGTGGCAAGAGGAGACGAACAGGGGGAAACGAAATGTAAGAAATGTAAGGCAGGGGGGAAAAGACGCCAGTGAGCCTCCTGGAAGGGCAGCAAGTTCCCATTAGAAGAATCGAGGTCCTGAAAGGATGACCCAGCAGGGACATGGCAGAGGGGACCCTGCCACAGCTGAGCGATGGCCTAGATGCCAGCCCTGGGCACCATCCATTCCGGGGCTCCAGCGAAACTGTTTTCCTGTCTATTCAGAGTCTGCCATTCATTGGACTATAATGCCCCATTTCATCTAATTGATGACCCAAATAGCGTCAAGTAACTCTCCGCAGGTGGCCAGCCTTTGTGGAGGGTATCCAGTTACAGGAGCTGTGCACCCGGGATGCCTTTTCTCTTCTACAGTGGACTCTGCATGGTGGGTCCCCCCTTGTCAGGATTAATGAGAGCTTTGGTTGCAGGGCCCCTGCCTGTTGCCACGTGACAGTCTCACAGGCTCACCCGGGAGGAGTGGGGAGCAGCTCATCAGGCCACTGAAGTGGGCAGAGAACCCAGGAGAGGAAGGAAGGAAGGTGGGGGAGGGAGGGAGCAGATGCAGAGCCTTCGAAAGTGTTTTCCAACATCGCACTTGGATCGCCTCCCCTCCCCCTGCGGCAGGACTCGCTGTGCCTGTGCCACTGCAGTACTGACCACCAGTTCATCCCCGTCCAAGAGTGAGGCGAGAGCTGCTGGCACTCGGTGCGTGGGGCCGGGCCCCGTGTTCCAGTGCCCCCTGCTTCCTGAGGAGTGGGGTGCCAGGTGCAGCTCCGGCAGTTTCTCTCCGCCACTCAGAGCTGAGTTCCCCGGCTCTGTGTGAGGAGGAGTCCATCCCCGAGCCTGGGGACAGACAGGTCTTGGCTGCAGCGAGTGGTCTGTGCCCCTCCTGACCCCATCTGTCCCGGCTTGGTCTCATTTTCAGCCTTCTGGCCTTCCCAGGGCCCTGGTCTCATGGTCACCCTAAGGCAGGCCCCCTCCTCCTGAGGGGCCTTCCCACTGGGATGCCGGCTGGCCTTCCCAGGACCCTCATCTCGGTGGCGCTGAGCTGTTCCCCTTTACCCTGGACCCCCAGAGGGCAGTGGATGAGGAACAAAGAGCAACCGCTCCCAGCTACCGGCACCAGAAAAGCCTCTGCTGACTCGTCCTCTTTTTCAGCTGTCTGAAAGGGCCTTGAAGGAGAAAAGAACTGGCCTTCAGAGCCAGTCTCTGCTGTGGTTGCCGCTTTCCCTCTGGTCCCATCGCCCCAGAGACGGTGGGAATGACCTGGTTTTCCTCTGCAGCCCTGGGGGATGCCTGCCCTAGCAGCCCCGGTCCCTGCTCCCAGCTAGGCCAGCTGGAAGCAGTGTGGCTCCAGGCCATCCTCTCTGCACAGGCACAGGTGTTCAGACACAACCCAGGTGCCGTTGGTGCAAAGGGAAGGCCATTGACCATCCAGCGGTTTTTGTCTGAGGAAGCTCCTCCCCCTGGAATGAGAAGGATTCGAGGATTAACATCCAAGGATTAACCGTGGAAAGAGGATTTAAAGCCCGGAAAGACCGACTTCATCCCAGACGGAGAGCATCTTCAGCTTTGGAGAATGCTCTTCCGGCTGTGTACAGGTGTTTACATCCTGAACCCTCTCCTGCTCATTTTATCCTTATTTTTATTTTGAGTCAGAGTCTTGCTGTATCACCCAGGCTGGAGTGCAGTGGTACAATGGCACAATCTCTGCTCGCTGCAGCCTCCACCTCTCACGTTCAAGAGATTCTCCAGCCTCAGCCTCCCGAGTAGCTGGTATTACAGGTGCGTGCCACAACGCCCAGCTAATTTTTGTATTTTTTTGTAGAGACGGGGTTTCGCCATATTGGCCAGGCTGGTCTCAAACTCCTGACCTCAGGTGATCCGCCCACCTCAGCCTCCCAAAGTGCTGGGATTACAGGCGTGAGCCACCACACCAGCCTAAGCTCTCCGCATTCCAATGAGCTCTCCTGTGTTACACTGATCAAAGCCCTGGCACAGACTAGAAGGAAGGAATGACAACAGCCTGCCTCACGCATGGTTCCAAGGACAGGAGCCGCGCATGGGTAACTGATGTCAGCACTGTTTGGCTTGGGGAAAGCGAAAACGAGAGACACAAAGCATCCTCATCTTCCTTCTGCTTTATAACCAAGGGCGTGCTCCCGGTCTGGGGGAGGTCATAGTGTTGAGAGAAATCATTTCTGGGTCACAGACTTTCCTAAAGAATGGCCCAGCTCACCAGTTACACCAGGAGGTACTGGAGCTCAAGCACACTCTCCTCGCCTTTGTCACCCAGAGCTAGGAGGCTCCTGGACTCAGTGGGTGCTCACGGAGGGTGGCCTCGGTGCTCCGCAGGTGCTCAGGCGGAGGGGCCGCTGCACAGGCCTCTTGGGCTCTGCAGGTTGTTTGAGTCAAGCCCACCTTAGAAACGCCAGAGAGAGAAGACAGGAGGGAGGGGGAGGGAGGGTGCAGACACGGAGCTTTTGAAAGCGTTTCAAAGACAGCCTCATGGACGCCAGAGCAGGATTGAGACTGAAATTCATGGGAGCCCCTGGCAGGCTGTTGAGGGGTGTCTGGGGGAAGCAGCCTCTGTAAACCCCGGTTTTACGTATTGCTTGTGCCATCCAGAGCGTGCTGGGCAGTGGAGGCCCATCATTCTGGGACCTGGTCAGGCGGAGCATTAGTGGATCACAGATTTTTCCCCTCCAACGTACAGTTTTCTTTCTTTCAGGTATAGACAACATTCTGAACTACTCACAAAGCACTCGGCAGAGTCCTGCTCTTTGTAAGTCACACTCGTTTGTAACACACAAGGCCTCGCTGAGGCTCTGCAGGCTGGACTAAACCCCTGCTATTGGTGAAAATTCCTTTTCAATGATGCAGATGGTTACCACTTAAGCCCTCAAATGTCGTTCTTCTCCGTAGGGTCCTAGTGATCCTTGCCGTGTTTTTCTTCTGTGACCCTCGCAGCCTCATCTCTCTTCTGTCTTCCCGATTCCAGTCACTTGTCTCGGGCAGGAGTCACACCTCACGCCAGGGCCCTCTCTGCTGCTGTCTTTGGTGTGTGGCCACAGGGCTGCTTTCTAGCTGCCACAGCCCTGCTGCTGAGCCAGAGGGCAGCCAGTGCCCCCAAGTCCTGTTCGCACTGCAAGAATCTCCCAGAACATCTCAGCCTTGGAGCCATGGAGACCCCTCCTTGTGTGAGGGCGCCCTTCAAGTGATTCCCCAGGGCAGAACTGAGCCAGAGCGATGGGCAGAGAGGGCAGCCAGGAGGAGGGGCCCGCAGTCCAGTGCTCCCACATCAGAGCCGAATCCGGGCTGGTGCGTCTCCTCACTGCCTCGCCCCTCCCATAGCGGCTGCAGCAGTTTGGGTTGAATTAATGATTCTCATGTAATCATGTCACGTAAAGAGAATAACTCTCCAAGTAGCCATGGAATAAGTTCGTACTGCTCATCCCTAAACAGGAGAGTCACGCTCTGCCAATGTTCACAGCATTTTTCTGAGCTGCAATCGTCAAAGCATCATCCTCTCTCTATCCATGACAGAGCTCTCTAGTTAGGAAAGCAGCGTCACACAGTCACTCCATAAACACTCATCCGAGCACCAACTACTGCAGGCACTGTGTCTGGTGCTAAGGATGCAGGAACAAATCAGGCCCAGTCTCTGTCCCAGTGGGAAGAACGGCAAACACAGGCACTGATTTACTGTGCCAAGTGCCTGAGAGTTGCCCACATCTGACCCACAACGAGGAAACCGAGGCACACATGCACTAGGTGGTGACGACATGGCGTGAACCACCTGTGCCCTTCAGTACTATGCATTGTTGCCTCCAGGCCCCTGTGAAGTTTGAGGGCATTTGATCCTACTCAGTAAAGCAAAAATCAACAAAATACAAAGCTCAGAAGCTCAGAAATGCAGGAGACTGTGTCTCTGCTAAGGTGAACCACTGACCACCAGCAGTTCGTGGTCTTGTATGCTGTTAGCCTCCAAGGCTGGCTCTTCCCTAGGTCTCTCCATTTGAAGTTGTGCCGTGGCACAGACCCCACGCCAGCACCGTGGCTCCCACATTGAAGGGCAGAGGCCCGCAGAGCCAGGCATGTGCCGGCAGGGAGTGGAGCCTGGCTCCCAGGGCTGAGAGGCAGACAGGCCACACTCTGGATGGCACAGGCTGCAGGTGCCACCGCCCCAGCATTTTCCTTTTCGACCCCAGTGGAAGAGGGGGGCTTGAGATCCTGCTGTGCTCTGCAGAGCCTGCACAGTGACACCATCCCCGGGGCTCCTCTTGGCCACCTGCCACAGGTCACAGGGCTCGTTCTCCCGCTGGAAGGCTCACAAAGAGAGAACCCGTTCCCACACACCCAGGGGAGGGGAACAAGCCCGTTCCAAGAATGAGCAGCTCAAAAGAGAGTTTCATTTTAAATGACTTCATTTGGTGGCAAACACAAAAACATAATTCACTTGTGCTTTAAGGAAAAGAATGTCTGTTTTTAAAAAATACTGTTATTTAAGTTTAGGAACTTTCTATTTGGAATCTTGAGGTACTTTTAAAAAATACCCGCTTCCTTCAAGACCTTGTCAGAAGCTCCGGGTGATTTGTAATCTGCTAGTCTCCATGTTAATATTTGCAGCTGTGAAGCTTAGAAACGCTCTCAGGTTCACATTAGTGAAATCTTGCTTTGCAGGAGAAGAAAGTTTCTCAGAACAGCGTGGCTTTAGGCTAAAACAATAAAACAAAGTGAAAATTGAGTGTTTCCTTTTGGGAACTTGACCTCGGTATGGGCACAATCTTTGTGTACAGGTTACAGCAATGGTGTTACTCACTCACACATGTCTAAAAGTCTCTTTCACAACAAAGTGCTCACAATTGGACACAGAGGTGGCCGGGCAGGTGTGGGATCCTTTTCCTTTCCCCAAAAAGCCTCCCGCAGGAGCAGGTGGAGCTTGCCCGGCCCTTCCTGCAATCCCCAGGCCGCCTGGCTCGCTTCTCAGGCCCCGGCCGGGGTCCACTCACCTCCGGGAGACACAGGAGCGCATCCTTCACTGTCCCTGCTCTGCAGTTCTCTCTCTTCAAACAAAAACGCCCCTTCACTCCCCACAGCTGATTTTAGTTACATTTAGGAGTGCAAGAAACCTGCCAAGTGCCTGCATGGTTCACCCACCCAGATGAAGGTGAGTGGTTGGCTGATGATGACCCCCCCAACCCCGCCACCAAGGTGCCCACATCTTCATCCTAGAAACTGTGGACGGTGCCTTCTATAGCAAAAGGCACTTTGCAGATGCAATTAAAGATTCTGAGATGATCCAGGTGGGCCCTAAAAGTCATCACAAACGTCTTTGTAGGAGGAAGGCGGTGTGACCACGAAGGCAGAGCTTGGACTGAGGTGGCCACAAGCCCAGGAACAGGGGCAGCCACCAGGTACTGGAAGAAGCAGGAAGGAAATTCTCCCTGGAGCCTGCAGAAGGAACCAGCCCTCTGACACCTTGACCTCATGAACCTGATTTGGCTCTGGCCTGCAGAACTGTATGGGAATAAACTGTTGTTGCTTTAAGCCGCCAAATTTGTGGTGATTTGTTACAGCCAGGGGGAATGAATCCAGGTGTGTTAGAGAACAGTTGACTCTTCCTGAAATGCAGTGTTTGCTTTTGTAGAGGGGAGTGCTCCGTATTGGGAATTAATATGCACTTTGTGGAGTATTCGGCAGAGTGAAGGGCAGATTTATGAAAGGGACATTTTTCACTCACTTCTAGCTAGCCCTGCGTCAGTTTACTAGTGTAACATTGGCCCCCGGCCATGAAGAACTACACCAAAAGCATATTTGTATTAGTCGGTCAGATTAGCACTAGCTAATTTGCAAAAATGTCCTAGATGATTATTTTTCTGTACCGAAATTTGGCAAACCAAACTAGCTGATCATCAGAATGGCATGAGAAGCTTTTCTTAAAAAAAAAAAAAAAATACTGACTCTGGAGTTATCCTTAGAGATACTGATTAAGGAAGTTTGGGATAGAGCCTGCATATTTGCATTTTAAAAAGCTTCTGTGGTTGTTCTCATGGTTAGCCAGCTTGGGGAAACAGAGCTGTACACACCGAGTGCCCCATAGTTTAAGAAACTTTTACTTTCTAGCCCTCAGGAACTGTTTGTTAAGCAGGCTCTGCCTCCAGGGACTCAACTTTCTTCAGAGATAGAATTTCATGATCATTTCCAGAGCCCAATAATAATTGTGGCAAGGAAATCCTTCATCACACTCAACTTAAACTTCTTTTTCTGCAGGGTAAGTTGGACATATCCATTCAAAACATTCATTGGGCACCTGTAATGTTCCAGGCACTGGGCATATACAAGTGAACTAAACAGGTAAAAAATACCTGCCCTTCCAATCTAAACTCCATCACCCCCTTCTGAAACCCATGCTTTTCTTCCTGGGTCATCCTCCAGTCCATCCCTGACCCAATCCACTTACTAGCCTCATGACTCTTCTTTGCATTCATCTGTAAGTTCTCCTTATTCCTAGATAAGATCCATGAGAATGCCATGCGGATCAGAGGTCACTCATTGACACCCACCGGGCACTAAGCTGAGTGGTGGGGACGTGGGGGTCCCCTCACAGCCTCGGGGAAGGGCATGTGCTGATTGTGTCCATAATGACGAAGCTATGTGCCAAGGCAAAGGGGAGTGTAGAGAAAGGGACCAGGGGTCTTCTCAGAAGAGAAGGGGAAAGGGAGATATGCGGAGGACCCTGAAGGATGAGCGGGCACCTGCCTGGTGGAGGAGGTGGGAAGAATATCCCAGCATGTGGAGAGGCACAGAGGTGAAAGAGGAGTGTGGATGTCCTTGTGATCTCAGTTTTCATTATTCAAATGGCCACAGTAACACCTAAGCATCTGTAAAATCCTCACTCAAAGATGCCCTGGTTTCAGGAGGCCTATTCTTGCCCCTGACAGTCCCCTTCTGCCTCACTGCTCCCAAATCATTCCTGGACCAGCAGAATTCCCTCCCAGACCTCAGGAAAGCACCGGTCTACCTTCCCTGAGCAGTAAACTTTGCCAGGCTGACTCCAGGTGTCCTCCTATGGCGAGCAGAGGAAGCAGCCCACCTGTGCTGTGTTATCAACATGAACAAGTCCCATCCACGAGCTGGTGAAGCTCCATCAAGAAGACCTCAGGTTAGGCTGGCATCCATGGCACCAGCACCCATCTGCTGCTGAAGACTTCACCGTCCCTTGTGAATGAGTGGTAAACTCCAATCCTGTGGCACCAGGCATCCACAAAGGATCTGTGGCTGCTCCTCATCCTCCTCCGTGGCATACTCTTGTCCACGGAAATGTCTGTCTCCACCCTTTTTCATTTACAGTTTTAGTTTTTCTTTCCCAATCAATTTCTTTGTTTGGTCCCCAGTAAACCTTCTTTTATAGATTTCCATCTGTTTCTTCCAAGGAATTAGAAGGCTTCATGTCAATTTCAATCTCCAAAGCTGGTAGCAATTGAGAAAAGTGCTTTTCAGGATATTATCCAGGAAAACTTCCCCAACCTAGCAAGGCAGGCCAATATTCAAGTCCAGGAAATACAGAGAACACCTACTCACTCTTAGACCTTTTGTCCAGAAGGTCCTGATACATCCAGAAGGTAGATAGCATTGTTATAACACTTACAGAGACCATTTGTCCTATACTTGGCCTGCATGGGCCACTCAGCAAGCAATGTACTCAACCAAGTGACCATTTTCTTGTGGGGGATGTCAACCCCACAGGAGAGCCAAATAGTAACTCCAGAAATAACTTTTTATTGTTTAGGCCCTTTTTTGTCTGGTGGCTACCTTGAGGGTGTGCCAATAAGACTTTGCTTAGGCTGCCATTAACAGAAAGAAAGAAGCATTGTGTCCAGGAATGATCAGGATAGAACCTCAAATTTTTAAAACAGATCTGGATAACCCCATACCCCTTTCATTTTATTTATTACCCAGGAAAAGACTGAGAGAAGATTATTCCTTTCTGGGGACAGCCACCTTCAGTGAACAAACTGTATTGCAAAAGTGGGTGAACCAGTGGGAGGAAGAATTTTTTGAGAAGGATGTTCCAACATGCTTCGATACAGGATGCTTATGAATGATGAGGAGTATGAAAAGTCCATCAAATATGTTCACAACCAGCCCATTGTTTAGTGGCTTTTGTAATAAAAGCCATGCATTTTTAGATTCCAGATGGACTAAAAAGCTGAAGACACGTCATACACTAATTTCAGTGGCCACAATGGTGTGACCTGAGTTGGCTGATGGACTGCAGCAATAACACCAGAAACTGTGAGAATGTCGGTGGAGGAGAGAAACCGATAGCCCAAAGAGGGGGTAAAAGGTCCAGTGTAGTCAGTCGGCCAGGAGTCCGTTCTACATGCAGGATGGCTTCTTTCACCTTGAGACAAACAGATCAACTTCTGATGAAAGTTACAAACCTGACATGTAAGGGTAGCCTCAGTATTAAGAAATGTATCCTTTACTTTTTGCCCAATCTGTGATGTAATGATGGATGTGTTGCCATGTCTGGTAATATTATCTATCTAGACAAAAATGATGACAGTCTGAATGGTACTGCCTTGATCAGCAGCTTGATTCCAACTGGCTTCATAAAAGAATAGGCTCTTACTGTGGGCTTCTACATGAGTGACTCAGATGGTTACATCAACAGCCACAATTTATTTCCACAGTTCATGGCCCCAAAAAGGAGCTGACCAAACAGCTAGGCCAAAGCCATAAGAATATCCTCGAGTTCTTCCCATAGAGGATAGTGATCATGTCCACCTTTGGTTCTGAATTGATTGGAGTGAAGTTGAAGTACCATGGAAGCCCATGGGACACCATTTGGTTTCAGATTAACTGAGCCATCAATGAACAAGATTCAGTCATTTGGGGAAATCTCTGTGCATTAAGCATCACACTGAACTAATAGCTTTGCTTTAGGTAGTGTAGTAGGGAATAAAGTTTCCCCCAGAAGTTTAGCTGCCATTTTTTCATACAAAGGCAAGATCCTGTCGGGGCAAGACTGACAATATTTTTGAATACATTTCCATTGGATAAGTGAGGCTCTTGGGCTTTTCACATCTTGTTAGTTGCTGATTTCAAGCTGATCCCGTCAAAATGGGATTATCAAGCTGGAGAGTTATATAAGGTCTTTATGGGTCAGGCATGTAGTGTCAATAAGAGTCCAATAGAAAGCTAATTGATACTTCCAAAAGGGATATACCCAGTAGCCATGTCAGAGAAGTGATGAATCCAAAACCACAGATGTACTTCCAGGTGGAAGCTTTTAGTAAAGGTTCCCTTTGCCAGAGACTCCAATAGGCAAAATCGTCAGTCACAGAGACTTGTAGCTGGAAGAAGTCATTATGGTTTGGGAACCCTACTTGGAATGGGCCAGAGAGATGGTTAGTTAGCAATTTACTTATTACATTAGCATTTCTCTACATGTTGCTCTTCCAGTATAGGAGAATCCCTTCTAACACTAATGGAACAGGGAAATACAAGTAGATAACACATAAATTTCTGCTATAGTTTCAAATATAAAAGTAACAATAATAGTACATTAAATTAGTCCAAAGGGCCCCACCCATAAAGTCACATTCGCTTTCCTTTATTACTGTGGGTTCTCTATAACTCTTATCAGTAAAATCATGGTGTTTCCATCCCTCATGGAACTGATGGGATGTTAAATTGGGCACCTGTATCCAACAGAACCATAGAAGTTTGAATTCATTTCCCTGAAATTCGTCAGCACACTCAAGCAGGTATATCTAGCCATTAGAGACAAAGGGACCTCAGCCACACCCCTAATCACACCTCTTAAAGCAGCTTAGGCTGGAGGGAGACAATGGCTTTGTACCAATAAATAAGTCTTTGCATTACATTCAGGTTTGAGTGTTGTGGCTTGTGACTCAGTCAAATACACTTTTGATACTTTATATCAGAAGATGAGATCATCGTGGCTGACAACACCCATTTCAGCTTTGGCTGTCTCTTGACTCAGCAGGAAGGCCACAGTGTTTTCCTCAGGGGCTCTGAGATTTGTATTCTTTGCCTGATTTAGGATTGACTCTTCCAGTGGCACCTTTTGTTTGTTTTCAGGAAATACATATTAACCCAAGGTGTTACCTCTTTCTGTGTCATTGTAACATCTTTTAAACTTCACTTGGTTTTAACCTAAGACAGGAGTGTCCAGTCTTTAGGAGGCCACATGAGAAGAACTGTCTTGGGCCACACATGAAATATACTAACACTAGCAATAGCTGATGACCCCTCCTCAAAAAAGCAAAAAAAACTCACAACATTTTAAGAAAGTTTACAAAGGGGACTTAGTAAATGTGTTGGATCACATTCAAAGCCATCCTGGGCTGCACATAGCCTTAGGCTGTGGGTTGGACAAGTTTGACCTAAGATCTAGGAAAGTTTTCCTGGGTG
Source organism: Cheracebus regulus (assembly GCA_963574635.1). NCBI lineage: Eukaryota > Metazoa > Chordata > Mammalia > Primates > Pitheciidae > Cheracebus > Cheracebus regulus. The sequence continues at coordinate 52,821 of CAUYQU010047500.1, read as the reverse complement.
GTGGCGCTAATTGCAAAAATCTATCTAGATTCTTTTGGGAAAGTTTCTCATTCTCGAGTGAGTCACTTTCATCAGCATTGTAAACCCAATCCAGGGCTGTACAAGCTGATACAGTAGTCAGTACCTCATCTTGGTTTCCCGTGGGAGTTTTTCCAGCCCATGGCATGGTATGTGGGTGAGGTCATTGAGTTTAAAAAGCTAGGAATGGATTGGATAAATTCAGTAGCTCGTAAATTTCTAGATCTCCTGTCCTCCAACATAGAGGAATAGCAGGGTAAGTGGGGTATTATCCCTCAGCTCAGCAGATTGAGTTCAGGTACAGTCTGGACTCACAGTCAGATACCAGGTATTTACAAGGGAGTTCATCTCTGAGTTTATCCATTGTGAGGCAAGAAAGAGGAAGAAATTTGTTGGAGGAACTGAACTTGGAAGCCAGAAAGAGCAGATGTAAGGGGACAGAATCTGGAATCAAAGGTCAAAATCCTAAAGGGAACTTAGATATATGTGGATGCAGATTGGGAAGAAGCTAGAGTGTCAAGGCACATTACATTGTCCTTATGGGCCAGTGGGTGTCAGATTATCTTGGAGGAGCATGTTATGATAATCACCTCTCATTTGGTCTTCCAAATTAGAGTCTTAACTGGTTTATCTGACTCCAGGCTTCCCCTGGCAATTTTTCCTGCTTGTGGCTGCCAGAGTTCCATTTACAAAATATAAATCTGATTATGTCAGTACATTGCTCGAAACCCCTTCTTCGGCCTCTCATTGCAAAAATGACAGTCTCACCTCCTTAGCATTCCACTTAATGTCCTTCACAAGTTGAACACAGTTTGCTTTGCAACCTCATCTCTGTGTCTTCCCAACATGTACCCAGTGTTCTAGCCACATAGAATTATGTGTTTTTTTTTCCAGATACACTATGCTCTTTCATAATGGTTTGCCTTTATTTCCTTGCCTGGAATGACCTTGTCTTTCTCTGCTGGGAAAACTACTAGGTTCAGCTCAGCTCTCTCCCTCTTTAAATGTCTCTCTAATCTACAGGCTGTGATCCCATAGTATCATATGCACATTGATTATGAGGTTGTGTTGGTGCAATGCCTGTATCTGTGCTGTCCACCAGATTGTGACCTTCCTGAGAGAACTTGTCTTATTCATTATGATAGCTCCTTTACCTATTTCAAACCTTGGCATACAGTAGGTATTTAAACAGCTGTTGAATGCATTAATATCTTAATGATACAACAAATTGTTTCTTTGAAGCAGTAAGTACTTAATTTTATCATGCTAAAAATCAGATGAGGGCCCAAGTGACTAGATTACTGTGAATAATAACACCACTTCACCAAGTATAATATTAATGATTTTGTATTAGATAGCCATTTTTTATTTCCAAAGCAATCAGTGATAACTACTGTAATTAAGCACTCTAATCTTTAAGGCTATTAAGTGTGAAATTAAGCTGAAGTCATCCAAGGGACAGCAGGTAAACATTATTTTAAGGAATTAATATTTGTTTGTGGTTTTTCTAAAGAGACATACAGGTTATACATATACTCAACACATTTTTTTTCTATAATACTCTTACTTGGTCCCAAAGTAGCACATCTTCTCCACAGTCCCTCATTCCCACCCCAAACTCCAAAGTTTTTCTTCACCTATTGCCTAGAAAACAAATATCCAAAGGAAATACATATTTTGTATCAAGTTACCTAAAAATTCAAAAGGTGCTATGGAAACACTATTTGAAATTGTTTTCTGAAGGCAACTCTGGAAAACATACTTATTGAGCCTTTGGTACTGTCTTGGATCTCCAGAGAGTACATAGGTTTTTTGTTGTGATTTTTTGTTTTGTTTTTTGAGACAGAGTCACCCTGTCACCCAGGCTGCAGTACAGTGGCATGATCTCAACTCACTGTAACCTCTGCCTTCCACGTTCAAGCGATTCTTCTGCCTCAGCCTCCTGAGTAGCTGGGATTACAGGTGTGTGCCACCACAACCGGCTAATTTCTGTATTTTTAGTAAAGACAAGGTTTTGCCATATTGGCTAGGCTGGTCTTGAACCCCTGACCTCAAGTGATCCACTTGCCTCAGCCTCCCAAAGCATTAAGGTTACAAGCATGAGCCCCCACAACTGGCCTAGAATACACAGGTTTTATTCAACCTGAAGGGCAACTGACATAACCATTTTCTGGAAAAGCACTGTAAATGGATGACCTCATAACCTTGGAGGAACAGGCTGGTTCCTCAGTAACTTGGGCATTGTGTAGCCATTTTGTAAAATTCCTTGACTCTGCCAGTGATCCTTGTCTTCATGATAACTATTATTGAAGTGGAATTAAGAAAAAAGTAGCATCCCCAAACAATCCTTCTGGTGTAACACATTGGTTTCCTGACATTAAACTACAAGTATAGGTAGGAAGCAAACCAAGCATGTGCATCCCTTACATTGATGTTCTGCAGCAGTGCCCATTCTTCCACTAGTGAAGTTTTATCAAACATATATTTTAGAGTAGTAATAATCCTTCACTGTATAAGGAAAACATCACTGATCAATCACAACATTTTTCCCACTGGGCATGGGAAAGCCAGCTATTAACAAGCAATCAAAATTAGTGTTTGAGAAAATATCTATTTTCCAATTTTACTTCAGTGCATAAGGATACACTCTCAAATAAGAAAGACTTACTTGTAATAAGGCAACCCAACAAATATTCACTGGGTATTGCAATGTGTATTATATGTGGGCTTATTCCACACCCATTCCAACCCTCTTTCAACTTACCTTCTTCCACTAAAATGGGGGAAGCTAAAATTTACACTTCTGGCTGGGTGTGGTGGCTCATGCCTATAATCCCAGCACTTTGGGAGCCCAAGGCAAGCAGATCACTTGAGGCCAGGAGTTTGAGAACAGCGTGGCCAACGTGGTGAAAACTCATCTCTACTAAAAATACAAAAATTAGCCAGGTGTGCTGGCACATGCCTATAATCCCAGCTACTGGAAGACTGAGGCAGGAGAATCGCTTGAACCCAGGAGGTGGAGGTTACAGTGAGCTGAGATTGCGCCACTGCACTCCAGCCTGAGTGACAGAGCGACACTCTGTCTTCACAAAAAAAAAAAAAACCCAAACAACAAGATTGTACTTCCACACTCCCTTGCAATTACAGTGCAGTCATGTGACCTAGGTGTCACCCATCAGATGTCCCTGAGGGAGACCTGAATACTAAAATGAGAAACTTTAAGCTATGGCCTCAGATAGAGAATAGACCTCCTAACAAGCACCATGGAGTTAGAAGCTGGTTCTTCTGAAACCACTGTGATGGTAGTTGTGGTGTTTGTATTTAAGCATGTCCAGCGCTAAGTTTTGGTCTGCAGCTGCAGTGATTTTATTAGAGAACTTCATGATATGAACTGAGTATTTTTCTTCTCTATGTTGTTCCTAATTACACGGTATCCACATCTGATTCTCCTGCATTCCAGGAGATTTGTGAGCTACCAAAAATCCTTTCTGTTTCAATAAACTAGTGTCTTCTGTTGTTGCTAATCAAGAATTCTACATGTGCTATTCATGTGCCAATCACATATTCCCTGCTTGTTAGTGTATTCTAGAAGGAGAGACAGTAAACAAAAATAAAATTTAAAACATTGCAGTTGTGGCATTAAAATGGAAAAAGCATAGGGAGCTATGGAAGATAATGCCATTTGCAGCTGTGGACCTGTCCTATTCTCCCACCCCAATACTTAGTATCCATTTGCGACTGAAAAGTAGAGGGAGAAACAATGAGTACCTTAGCTTGGTATGGACATTGCTGCTCTTGCCTTTTCTGAAAATATAAACAGGAGTTTTATTTATTTATATTTTTCTACATTTATTTATTTGAGTTTATATATTTTTTTGTATTTAGGGTCTGGGTACACATGCAGAACATGCAGAATTGTTGCATAGATACATACATGGCAATGTGGTTTGAGGCCTCCATCCCCCCATCACCTATATCTGGCATTTCTCCCCATGTTATCCATCCCCAATCTCCCTACCCACCACGTCCCTCCCCTAGTCCCTCCCAACTGACCCCAGTGTGTTCTGCTCCCCTCCCTGTGTCCATATGTTCTCATTGTTCAACACCCACCTATGATTGAGAACATGAGGTGTTTGATTTTCTCTTCTTGTGTCAGTTTGCTGAGAATGGTGATTTCCAGATTCATCCATATCCCTACAGAGGACATGAACGCATCGTTTTTATGGCTGCATAGTATTCCATGCTGTATATGTGCCACATTTTCCTAGTCCAGTCTATCATCGATGGGCATTTGGGTTGGTTCCAGGTCTTCGCTGTTGTCAACAGTGCCTCAATGAACATATGTGTGCATGTGTCCTTATAATAGAACTGTTTATAATTCTTTGGATATATACCCAGTAATGGGATTGCTGGGTCAAATGGAATTTCTATTTCTAGGTCCCTGAGGAATCGCCATACTGTCTTCCACAATGGTTGAACTAATTTACATTCCCACCAACAGTGTAAAAGTGTTCCTATTTCTCCACATCCTCGCCAGCATCTGTTGTCTCCAGATTTTTTAATAATCACTATTCTACCTGGCATGAGATGGTATCTCAATGTGGTTTTGATTTGCATTTCTCAAATGACCAGTGATGATGAGCATATTTTCATATGTTTGTTGGCCTCATATATTTCTTCTTTTGAAAAGTGTCTATTCATGTACTTTGCCCACTTTTGAATGGGTTTTTTTTTTTTCTTGTAAATCTGTTTTAGTTCTTTGTAGATTCTGGATATTAGCCCTTTGTCAGATGGGTAAATTTGAGTTTTATGTTTTATCCATTAAATGTCAAAGGATCTAACATTCCTATTCATTAGCATGCATGATAACAGAATATGAAAGCAGTTTAATACAAAGGGAAATTAGTGTCTGCTTGATAACTGCACACTTTTTAGCTGTAACACATCACAGATCTTAACTCTGACTAAGGAAACACTTAGGTACTGAGGAGGCTTATATCTCCTCTGTGTCTATGAATTAACTTAAGCACAACACACATATCCAAATAGATGATATATGTAATGCTTTTATTGAACTATTCATAACACTTAACATAAAGGCCTATGTTTTATTCCTTTTTTGCTTCCCATAATTTATTTTAACCAACGTATACCCTATACACTTACGCACTCAAGGCTACATAACTGGAACAACTGTGTGCTAAATTTACCTGGAGAAGATTATAAATGATAGATATAAAAAATATGTATTAAATCCTACACACCTTTGAAATATGAGATCTTTTTTTTTATACTTTAAGTTCTGGGGTATATGTGCAGAATGTTCTGGTTTCTTACATAGTTATACATGTGCCATGGTGGCTTGCTGCTTCCATCACCCCATCCTCTACATTAGGTATTTCTCCTAGTGCTGTTGCATCCCTAGCCCCCAACCCTCAACAGGCCCCAATGTGTGATATTCCCCTCCCTGTATCCATGTGTTCTCATTGTTCAACTCCCACTTATGAGTGAGGACATGTGGTGTTTGGTTTTCTGTTCTTGTGTTAGTTTGCTGAGAATGATGGTTTCCAGCTTCATCCATGTCCCTGCAAAGGACAGGAACTCATCCTTTTTATGGCTGTATAGTATTCCATGGTGTATATGTGCTACATTTTCTTTATCTAGTCTATCACTGATGGGCATTTGGGTTGGTTGCAAGTCTTTGCTATTGTGAACACTGCTGCAATAAACATATGTGTGCATGTGTCTTTATAGTAGAATAATTTATAATCCCTTGGGTATATACCCAGTAATGGGATTACTGGGTCAAATGGTATTTCTAGTTCTAGATTCTTGAGGAATCACTACACTGTCTTCCACAATGGTTGAAATAATTTACACTCCCACCAACAGTGTAAAAGCATTCCTATTCTCCACATCCTCTCCAGCATCTGTTGTTTCCTGAGTTTTTAATGATCGCCATTCTAACTTGCGTGAGATGGTATCTCATTGTAGTTTTGATTTGCATTTCTCCAATGACCAGTGATGATGAGCTTTTTGTCATATGTTTGTTGGCTGCATAAATGTCTCTTTTTGAGAAGTGTCTGTTCATATCCTTCACCCACTTTTTGTTGGGCTTGTTTGTTTTTTTCTTGTAGATTTAAGTTCTTTGTAGATTCTGGATGTTAGCCCACTGTCAGATGGGTAGATCGTGAAAATTTTCTCCCATTCTGTAGGTTGCTGGTTCACTTTAATGATAGTTTCTTTTACTGTGCAGAAGCTCTTTAGTTTAATTAGATCCCATTTTGCCATTTTGGCTTTTGTTGCCATTGTTTTTGGTGTTTTAGTCTTGAATTCCTTGCCCATGCCTATGTCCTGAATGGTATTGCTTGGTTTTCTTCCAGAGTTTTTATCTTTTAGGTTTTATGTTTAAATCTTTAATCCATCTTGAGTTAATTTTTGTATAAGGTGTAAGGAAGGGATTCAGTTTCAGCTTTCTGCATATCCAGTCAGTTTTCCCAACACCATTTATTAAATAGGGAATCCTTTCCTCATTGCTTGTTTTTGTCAGGTTTGTCAAATATCAGATGGTTGTAGATGTGTGGTGTTATATTTGAGGCCTCTTTTGTGTTCCATTTGTCTGTATCTCTGTTTTGGTGCCAGGACCATGCTGTTTTGATTACTCTAGCCTTGTAGTATAGTTTGAAGTCAGGTAGCATGATGCCTCCGGCTTTTTTTTTTTTTTCTTAAGATTTTCTTGGCTATGTGGGCTCTTATTTGATTCCATGTGAAATTTAAGGTGGTTTTTTCCAATTCTGTGAAAAAAGTCAATGGTAGCTTGATGGGAATAGCATTGATTCTATAAATTACTTTGGGTAGTATGGCCATTTTCACCATACTAATTCTTCCTAACCATGAGCATGAAGTGAAATGGTTTTCCATCTGTTTGTGTCCTCTCTGATTTCCTTGAGCAATGGTTTGTAGTTCTCCTTGAACAGGTCCTTCACATCCTTGTTAGTTGTATTAGTATTTTCTTCTGTTTGTAGCAATTGTGAATGGCAGTTCAGTCATGATTTGGCTCTCTGTTAGTCTGTTATTGGTGTATAGGAATACTTCTGATTTTTGCACATTGTGTATCCTGAGACTCTGCTGAAGTTGTTTATTAGCTTAAGGAGATTTTGGGCTTAGATGATGGGGTCTTCTAAATATACAATCATGTCATCTGCAAATAGAGACAATTTGAGTTCCTCTCTTCCTAATTGAATACCCTTTATTTCTTTTTCTTGCCTGATTGTCCTGGCCAGAACTTCCAATATTATGTTGAACCGGAGTGATGAGAGAGGTAATCCTTGTCTTGTGCCAGTTTTCAAAGGGAATGCTTACAGTTTTTGCCCATTCAGTATGATATGGGCTATGGGTTTGTCATATATAGCTCTTACTATTTTGAGATATGTTCCATTGACACCTAGTTTGTTGAGAGTTTTTTGCATAAAGAGCTGTTGAATTTTGTTGAAGGTCTTCTCTGCATCTGTTGAGATAATCATGTGGTTTTTTCTTTGGTTCTGCTTGTGTGATGGATTATGTTTATTGATTTGCATATGTCAAAACAGCCTTGAATCCCTAGGATGAAGCTGACTTCATCATCATGGATAGGCTTTTTGATAGGCTGTTGAATTTGGTTTGTCAGTATTTCATTGAGGATTTTCACATCAGTGTTCATCAGGTATATTGGCCTGAAATTTTCTTTTTATGTTTTTTATTTGCTTAGATTTCCCAGAGTTGGGTATAGAGAGGAGATATGTATTATGGCAAAACCACAATTGCTTTTGCACCAACCTAATAGTAATAGTACTATACTTGTTTTCTAGAGCTGCTGTAACAATATACAGTAAACTAGGTAGCTTAAACAACAAAAATGTATTATCTCACAATTCTGGAGGCCAGAAATCTGAAATCAACATGCCAACAGGGTCACAATCCCTCTATAGCCTTTAGGAAGGAATCTTTCCTTGCCTATTCCTAGATTGTGGTGACTTTCAGCACTGCTTGGCATTCTTTGGGTTGTAGCTGCCTTACTCCAATCTGTCTCCATCTTCACATGACTTTCCTCTCTCTCTATCTCTTCTGTGTCTGTGTGTCTTCTCCTCTTTTTTTTTACTATACATTTTTTTATTGTACTTTAGGTTCTGGGGTACATGTGCAGATCATACAGGATTGTCGCATAGGTACATACATGCAATGTGGTTTGCTGCCTCCATCCCCCCATCACCTATATCTGGAATTTCTCCCCATGTTATCTCTCCCCAACCTCCCTACCCCCTGCTGTCCCTCCCCAGTACCCCCCAACAGACCCCATATGTTTGTTGGCCTCATATATGTCTTCTTTTGAAAAGTGTCTGTTCATATCCTTCACCCACTTTTAAAAGTGTTTGTTTGTTTCTTGTAAATCTGTTTTAGTTCTTTGTAGATTCTGGATATTAGCCCTTTGTCAGATGGTTAGATTGCAAACATTTTTCCCCATTCTATTGGTTGCCGGTTCCCTCTAATGATTGTTTCCTTTGCTGTACAGAAGCTCTGGAGTTTAATTAGATCCCATTTGTCTATTTTGGCTTTTGTTGCCAATACTTTTGGTATTTTAGTCGTGAAGTCCTTGCCTATGCCTATGTCCTGAATGGTTTTGCCTAGGTTTTCTTCTAGGGTTTTTAGGTGTTAAGTCTCATGGTTAAGTCTTTAATCCATATGGAGTTAATTTTAGTGTAAGGTGTAAGGAAGGGATTCAGTTTCAGCTTTCTGCATATCTAGCCAGTTTTCCCAATACCATTTATTAAACATGGAATCCTTTCCCCATTGCTTGTTTTTGTCAGGTTTGTCACAGATCAGATGGTTGTAGTGAAGAGGGAGACTCAGGCTTCTCAGATCAACTTCCCCTTTGACTATCATGCTGCATTTCAATAGAAGAAAAGGTTGACCGACTGGCGCCTCCGGTTTTACCTTCCTATAGGTGACAGGCTAGGCCTTGGGGAAACTCTCCAGAAGGCACTATTTTTACTTAAAGCAAGATCAAACCAAAACCTTTTCACATGTGAGTCCTAAAACTGAAAACTGGAACCCTTTCATATGTGATTCCTGAAACTGTAAACAGAGACCTTTTCACATGTGAGTCCTAAAACTGTAAACTGGAACCCTTTGATATCTGATTCCTGAAACTGTAAACCAAAACCTTTTCACATTTGAGTCCTAAAACTGTGAACCTAAGATTCTTCCACGTGTAACATCTAAAGTGTAAGCCTATATAAAGCCTGAACCTCCCTTTGTTAGGTGAGCTTGGCTGTTAGACAACTATGCTATCTTGCTCCCAGCTGAATAAACCTTCCTCCTGTATTCAGTGTCCAAGAGATCCATTTCCCGTGGCCGCTTCTGCTACAGTAGATGTGTGGCGTTGCCTCTGAGGCCTCTGTTCTGTTCCATTGGTCTATATGTCTGCTTTGGTACCAGTACCATGCTGTTTTGATTACTGTAGCCTTGTAGTATAGTTTGAAGTGAGGTAGTAGGTTGCCTCCAGCTTTGTTCTTTTTGCTTAGAATTGTCTTGGTTATGCGGACTCTCTTTTGGTTCTATATGAAATTTAAGGTGGTTTTTTTTCCAGTTCTGTGAAGAGGGTCATAGGTAGCTTGATGGGGTTAGCATTGAATCTATAAATTACTTTGGATACTATGGCCGTTTTCACAATATTGATTCTTCCTAACCATGAGCATGGAATGTTTATCTGTTTATGTACTTTCTTATTTCCTTGAGCAGTGGTTTGTAGTTCTCCTTAAAGAGGTCCTTTACATCCTTTGTTAGTTGTATTCCTAGGTATTTTACTCTCTTTGTGGCAGTTGTGAATGGGAGTTTGCTCTTGATTTGGCTCTCTGTTAGTCTGTTATTGGTGTATAGGAATGCTTGTGATTTTTGCACATTTTGTATTCTGAGACTTTGCTGAAGTTGCTTATCAGTTTAAGGAGATTTTGGGCTTAGATGATAGGGTCTTCTAAATATACAGTCATGTCTTCTGCACATAGAAACAATTTGATTTCCTCCTTTCCTAATTGAATACCCTTCATTTCTTTCTTTCTTTCTTTTTTTTTTTCTTTTCTGATTGCTCTGGCTAGAACTTCCAATACTATATTGAATAGGAGTGGTGAGAGGGCATCCTTGTCTAGTGCCAGATTTCAAAGGGAATGCTTCCCGTTTTGGCCCATTCATATGATATTGGCTGTGGGTTGGTCATAAATAGCTTTTATTATTTTGAGATATGTTCCATCGATACCTAGTTTATTGAGAACTTTTAGCGTAAAGGGTTGTTGAATTTTGTCAAAGGCCTTCTCTGCATCTATTGAGATAATCATGTGGTTCTTATCTTTGGTTCTGTTTATGTGGTGGATTATGTTTATAGACTTGTGTATGTTGAACCAGCCTTGCATCCCCAGGATGAAGCCTACTTGATCGTGATGGATAAGCTTTTTGATGTGCTGTTGGATTCAGTTTGCCATTATTTTATTGAGGACTTTCACATCAATGTTCATCATGGGTATTGGCCTGAAATTTTCTTTCTCAGTTGTCTCTCTGCCAGGTTTTGGTGTCAGGATGATATTGGCCTCATAAAATGAGTTAAGGAGGATTCCCTCCTTTTCTATTGTTTGGAAGAGTTTCAGAAGGAATTGTACCAGCTCCTATTTGTGCCTCTGGTAGAATTCAGCTGTGAATCTGTCTGGTCCTGGACTTTTTTTGGTTGGTAGGCTATTAATTGCTGCCTCAGTTTCAGACCTTGTTATTGGTCTATTCAGGCATTCAGCTTCTTCCTAGTTTAGTCTTGGGACTGTGTAAGTGTAAGGAATTTATTCATTTTGTCTAGATTTTCTGGTTTATTTGTGCAGAGGTGTTTACAGTATTCTTTGATGGTAGATTGTATTTCTGTGGGATCAGTGGTGATGTCCCCTTTATCATTTTTTATTGCCTCTGTTTGATCCTTCTCTCTTTTTTCTTTATTAATCTGGCTAGCCGTCTATTTTGTTGATCTTTCTGAAAAACCACCTCCTGGATTTAATGATTTTTTGAAGGGTTTATGTCTCCATCTCCTTTGTTTCTGCTCTGATCTTAGTTATTTCTTATCTTCTGCTAGCTTTTGAATTTGTTCTTGCTCCTCTAGTTCTTTTAATAGTGACATTTGAGTGTCAATTTTAGATCTTTCTTCCTTTCTCTTGTGGGCATTTAGTGCTATAAATTTCCCTCTACGCACTTTTGCACTTTCAGCCTTTTTGTGTCTTCATTCTTGTTGATTTCAAAGAACATCTTTATGTCTGCTTTCATTTTGTTATTTATCCATTAGTCATTCAGGAGCAGGTTGTTCAGTTTCCAATTAGTTGTACGTTTTTAAGTGGATTTCTTAATCCTGAGTTCTAATTTGATTGCAATTGGTCTGAGAGACTGCTATGATTTTTGTTCTTTTGCATTTGCTGAGGAGTTTTTTACTTCCAATTATGTGGTCTACTTTAGAATAAGTGTGATGTGATGCTGAGAAGAATGCATATTCTGTTGATTTTGGGTGGAGAGTTCTGCAGATGTCTATTAAGTCTGCTTGATCCACATCTGAGTTCAAGTCCTAGATATCCTTGTTAATTTTCTGTCTCATTGATCTGTCTAATAGAGATAGTGGGTTTTAAAGTCTCCCACTATTATTGTGTGGGAGTCTAAGTCTCTTTGTAGGTCTCTAAAAACTTGCTTTATGAATCTGAGTGCTCTTGTATTGGGTGCATATATATTTAGGATCGTTAGCTCTTCTTGTTGCATTGATCACTTTACCACTATGTAATGCCCTTCTTTGTCTCTTTTCATCTTTGTTGGTTTAAAGTTTTTTTTAACAGATTTTTGGGTTGCAACTCTTTCTTTTTTTTTTTTTTTTTTTGCTTTCCATTTGCTTAGTAAATCTTCCTCCATCCCTTAATTTTGAGCCTGTGTATGTCTTTGCATGTGAGATGGGTCTCCTGAATACACCACACTGCTGAGTCTTGACTCTTTATCCAATTTGCTAGTCTGTGTCTTTTAATTGGGGTATTTAGCCCATTTACATTTAAGGTTAATATTATGTGTGAATTTGATCCTGTCATTATGGTGATAGCTGGTTATTTTGCCCACTAGTTGATGCAGCTTCTTCATAGAGTCGATGCTCTTTACAATTTGGTATGTTTTTGCATGGGGTGGTAGCAGTTGTTCCTTCCCATGTTTAGTGTTTCTTTCATGAGCCCTTGTAAGGTAGGCCTGGTGGTGACAGAATCTCTCAGCAGTTGATTGTTCATAAAGGATTTTATTTCTCCTTCACTTATGAAGCTTCATTTGGCTGGATACAAAGTTCTGTGTTAAAATTTCTTTTACGAATGTTGAATGTTGGCACCCACTCTCTTTGCCTTGTGGGGTTGCTGCCAAGAGATCCACTGTTAGTCTGATGGGCTTCCCTTTGTAGGTAACCTGACCTTTCTCTCTGGCTGCTGTTACTATTCTTTCCTTCATTTCAATCCTGGTAAATGTGATGATTATGTGTCTTGGGGTTGCTCTTCTCAAGGAGTATCTTTGTAGTGTTCTTTGTATTTCCTGAATTTGAATGTTGGTCTGCCTTGCTAAGTTGGGGAAGTTCTCCTGGATAACATCCTGAAGAGCGTTTTCCAACTTGGTTTCATTCTCTCTGCCACTTTCAGGTACACCAATTAAATGTAGGTTTGGTCTTTTCATGTAATCCCATATCACTTGGAGGCTTTGTTCATTTCTTTTCGCTCTTTTTTCTCTAATCTCGCCTTCTCGCTTTATTTCATTGAGTTGATCTTCAGTCTCTGATATATTTTCTTCTGCTTGATTGATGCAGCTATTGAAACTTGTGTATATGCTTCATGAAGTTCTTGTGCTGTGTTTTTCAGCTCCATCAAGTTGTTTATGCTTTTCTCTAAACTGGTTATTCCAGTTAGCATTTTGTCTAACATTTTTTCAAGGTTCTAGCTTCCTTGCATTGGGTTAGAACATGCTCCTTTAGCTCTGAGAAGTTTCTTATACCCACCTTCTGAAGCCTGCTTCTATCTATTCATCCAACTCATTCTCCATCCAGTTTTGTTCCCTTTCTGGCAAGGAGTTGTGATCCCTTGGGGGAAAAGAGACATTCCGGTTTTTGGAGTTTTCAGCCTTTTCCCACTGGTTTCTTCCCATCTTTGTGGATTTATCTACCTTTGGTCTTTGAAGTCAGTGACCTTTGGAATGGGTCTCTGATTTGATGTCCTTTCTGTTGATGTTGAGACTATTTATCTCTGTTTGTTAGTTTTCCTTCTAACAGGCCTGTCTGCTGCAGGTCTGCTGGAGTTTGCTGGAGGTACACTCCAGACCCTGCTTGCCTGGGATTACCGGCAGGGACTGCAGAACAGCAAAGATTGTTGCATGTTTCTTTCTCTGGTAGCTTCTTCTCAGAAGGGTACCCGCCAGATGCCAGCCAGAGCTCTCCTGTATGATGTATCTGTTGGTCCCTACTGGGAGGTTCTCCAGTCAGGATACACAGGGGTCAGGAACCCCTTGAGGAGCCAGTCCCTTATCAGAGCTGGAACGCTGTGCTGGGAAACTCCCTGCTCTTTTCAGAGCTGCCAGGCAGGGATGTTTAAGTCTGCTGAAGCTCTACCCACAGCAGCCCCTTTTCCCAGGTCCTCTGTCCCAGGAAGGTCAGGGCTTTATTTATAAGTCCCTGACAGGCTGCTGCCTTTTTTCAGAGATGCGCTGCCCAGCGAGGAAGGAGTCTAGTGACACCGTCTGCCTGCAGAGGCCTTGTTGAGCTGCTGTGGGCCCCGCCCAATTTGAACTTCCCAGAGACTTTGTTTACACTAATGTTAAAACTGTCTATTCAAGCCTCAGCAATGGTGGATGCCCCTCCCCCCACCCAGCTGGAAAATTCCAGGTTGAGCTCAGGCTGCTGTGCTGGCTTGGAGAATTTCAAGCCAGTGGATATTAGCTTGCTGGTCTTCAATGGCTGGAGTCTACTGAGCCAGATCACTTGGCTGCCTGGCTTCTGTCCCCTTTCCAGGGGAGTGAACAGTTCTGTTTTGCTGTCATTCCAGGTGCCACTGTGGTATGAGAAAAAAAAATGCTTCAGCTGGCTCAGCATCTTCCCAAATAGCTGCCCAGTTTTGTTCTGGAAACCCAGGGTCCTGGTGTTGTAGGAACCAGAGGGAATCTCCTGGTCTACAAGTTGTGAAGACCATGGGAAAAGTGTAATATCAGAGCTGGAGTGCAGGGAACAGTCCCTAATGGCTTCCCTCGGCTAGGAGAGGGAGTTCCCTGGCCCCTTGCGCTTCCTGGTTGAGGAGATGCCCCACCCTGCTTTGGCTTGCCCTCTTTGGGCTGCACCTACTATCCATCCAGCCCCAGTGATGTGAACCAGGTACCTCAATTGGAAATGCAGGGATCATTGCCTTCTGCATCAGTCTCGCTGGGAGCTGTGCACCAGAGCTGTTTCTATTTGCCCATCTTTTCTGCAACCAGAGATCTAGTTCTGATAGACTTTCTAGCCACAATCAAATTGGGAATGTAATAAACTTCACATAAAATTCTTGTTACATTTCTAATGGGATTGTAGCCTTCCAATTTTAACATAAAGGTGCCCTTTCATCTACATATTTCTGTAGATAAAAAGTGCATTGTGTTTGAAAAAACATGAGCTTTCAAAAAAAAAATTTAAAAAGAACTGTGTTTGCCTCCCAGTGTTTCCATTTCCTAGCTTTGTGCCCATGACTAAGTTACTTAATTTCTTGGAGCATGATTGGATAGTGGGAAAAATAATACTTCTCTGCAGGGGTTAGGCCGTAAAACATATTTTTTCCCATTTTTCCATTAGTGCCACTCTTATCTTTGGCCCCTCAGAATTTCTAGAAAAATAAGTATTAATTTCATTAATCTGTTAACCAATTAAATAAAGTAGATATTTATCTGTATGCATATATTTATGTGTTTAGATACATGCTACACTAAAGATAAACTTGTAAAATACCTAAAAATACATCTGTAACTAGGAAACAGCTATTAAAAAATAGATTAAGAACCTGTTTGTCTTCTGACTTTACAGAGTAATGATTTTATTAGAACAAGTAAGAACATAAGATTTTTCACTCAGAGGATATATTGAATTACTGTGGACTTCTGCCAGGATATGTAAAACAATATGAATTTAGTGATATTTTGAAACCCAAAGACTTAATCTATGACTGACATTTAGACTATAATCTTATAGCACTCAACTCAGATATTCTTCATTAATAATAAAATTATAGACAACCCTAGTTAATGAATAATTTTGTATTTGTCTAATTAATTAAATAACATAACACACATTTATACATTATGGTATATGTAATGTTTTTATTGAACTCTTTATAGAATTCTATTTTAACAACTGGATATTTTCCTTCCTTAGGGAAAAAGTCTATTGATAAAAATAAAGATAAATATGAGTACTTTAATTAAAGTTAAAATTCAGGTTAATTCCAGTAATCAGAAGACAAAGCTAGAATGGGGATTATTTTGGAAAATAGAGATATATGCAAACATATATGGTGCTGTAGTTTGGCTTATTTGACCCATCAAAATTTCGTGTTGAAATTTGGCCCCCAGTGTTGGAAGTGGGTCTAATGGGAGATGTTTGGGTCATGGGGTTGGATCTCTCATGAACAGATTAATGTCTTCTTATGGAGGGGCCAGTAAGTGAGTTCTCCCTCTTTTAGTTCCTACGAGAGCTGGGTGTTAAAAAAAAAAAAAACCTAGCCCCTTCCCTCTCACTGTCTTGCTTCCTCTTTTGCCATGATCTGTGCACATACCCATTCCCCTTAGTCTTCCTTCATGAGGTGAAGCAGCCTGTGGCCCTTGCCAGATGCAGATGCCCAATCTCAAACCTTTCCCGATTCAGAACCAGAGCCAAATAAACCTCTTTTTTTTCCCAGTAAATTACCCAGCCTCCAGTATTTCTTTACAGCAACATAAATGAACTAAAACATACGGCTTTTAGTTTTATAATTTTTACTTGATTCTTATTTATTGAGTCCAGTGATTTGTTGATGTGCTCCATCTTTCACTGATACTTTTGTGCATACTAATGACAAATATTTTAAAGTCAGTGTTACATAACTATAATATGTGGATTTCCCATGAATATGTTTCTATTTTCAATTATTTTCTGTTGATTTTTGACTATTTGAGCTTGTTCACTGGTATGCCAAATATTGTTTTATAATTACATTGTGGACATTATCCATGAAAGTTATGGAGAAAATTTCAGCTCTGAATGATTTGATACTTTCCTAGAGAGTATTCACTTTGGATTTATGCAGGCAGTCACAGTAAGGGCAAATCACTAGTCTAATAGGAACAGAGATGAAGCTATGTTTCAATCTTTGTAAGGACTGGTATATTTCCATTTGACTTTACTCCTAGCATGTAGCCTTTCAGGAATCTCAATTGATAGCCTGGATGTTTACCAAGGTCTCTCCTCTTGAAAACTCTACACTCAAATTCTTGTTGCCCTAATTCTATCATATTAAACTGCATAAGAGTCTCCTCAGCTTCTCAGTCTCTGTTACTGACTTCCAGATTCCCAGTCTTTTTGCTGTCTGTTGTAAGTTGACAAATATCTCAAGGGAAAAGTGACACCAAATCTTGGGCTCATTATTCTTTATTCCCTTCTTTCTAGGACCTTGAACTTTCAAGTCTTCACTGCTTTGATAACTTTCCAACTTCAGAGACTTGATTTCCATGTTTCCTACTTTTTCTAGTTGTTTTCAGTGGGCAGATTGGTCTGAAACAAGCTGGTACACACAAAATGGAATTTGCCTATTTTCTTCAGATATTGCTGATTCAAAATTTGATTAACTAGTTTGTAAATTAACTGTGGTTTAAAAATAAAAAGTTAACTTACAATATATATACAGAAAATATTTTAAGCATTTTCGTAGTAGAAGGGGTTGTTGGTACTGTTTACAAAGCAACATATTCTACATAATATTACTGCAACATAAGATGCTTTTGTCCTCCAGAAAAAAAAAAATCTAAACATTTCTTCTGCTATAATCACCTCTTCTGAGTTCTAAGCCACAGCCAGGCAAAAAGTGAAGGCAAGAGAGAGCTAGAGAAGGAGCTTCCAATGCCAAAGTAAGGACAATGATACTGAACGAATTTGTTTAGGAGAGAAAGGGAGAAAGAAAGAACATGAAACTAAACTCACATCTCTGCTCCACTTGCTTCTTGTTTTAACGTTTTTAAAAACAGGCTCAGCTAAGACATACCAGCACTGACATTTTAATAGAGGAACTGTCCGCATTTTTTTGATCAAGAAATTTCTTTGATGTTTACTGGCTCTAAATATTTTTCCTTTGATGTGTCTGGATTCAGATTTAGAAATATAATTGTGTCCCTAAATATGATTACATTAATGACTTTAACTAGGATTCCATTAAATCTATTTACACCACATTTGAAAAGGTTCGTTTTTTGTTTATACATGCTTGATTTTAAAGCAGCCAAAGAAAGGAATTGATTTTTTTAAAAGAAGGGAATGATAAAATGGAATTAAAAATGTATGTATCTCGAGCTACATTTCAGATTCTATGCTCTTAAACAAGTCATTAGATCTTATAATTCCTCAGAGTCCTAATCAGGAATACAAAAATAATATAACAGAGAGAGCAAGCGAATCTAACAGGGCTGCTGCATTGCACAGCTCTAAGAGGTACCAACCTAGTGCTGTGTGCCTGGTGTCAGAGGCCCTGGGTCTAAGGCTAACATCTAGTCTGGCTGTTCTCTAACCTAATTATATATTAGAATCCACTTGGTGTGCTTTTCAAAAACACTGACTTCAGACCTACCCAATTGGAATCTGAAAGACTGGGAATTCAGAGGTCTGTCCATATATTTTTGAAAGTTACTCAGTTATTTTTACAGTACAGCTGACTTTAGAAACTTCTGATCAAATTAATTCTCATCTCTTTCTAAAATGTTCTTATAGAATTAGACTTTTCTTGTTTTTAGGCAACATCTTTAATTGGTGATTTTTGTTATCTTCTATTGATATCTGCTTGAATTATTGGCAACTTTTTCCACAAAAATTCTTTATATCTTATCTAATAACATTCAGCTACAAATTAAGCTTTGTAAAAAGTCTTCAAATGAAACAATACAAACAGACAGATCACACTTCTCTAATTTTTATTTTTAAATATGAAATATTTAGAAAAGCACTAACAATAATATAACATATTTATGATAAGGCCTTGTATGTCCCAGTTTTGTTTCTCTCCAATTAAAAAAAAAATCGCTCTAGCCCTCCATTATTTTTTTTCATTTTCTGGCTCCCCAGAGGTTATCATTATTTTGAAATTGGTGCTTATCATTCCCATACATAGTTTGGTAATCATATGTATATATAGTTAATCCTGATTATTTGTGGATTTCATATTTGTAAATTTGTCTATTCTCTAAGACTTATTTGTAGTTTCAAAATCAATACTTGCGAAGCTTTTGCAGTCATTTGCAAACATGCCAGGCAGTGAGAAATTTAATTTGTTCAGTGTGCACAAACCTAGGTCAGATTAAACAAGGTGGTGCTCTGGCTTCTTGTTTCAGTTTTCATCCTGTAAACGCACTTTTTTTGTCGTCTATTTAGTAGCACATTTTTGTGCTGTTTGTTGGTGATTTTTCTGTTTAAAATGGCTTCCAACGGTCAGAGTGATCAGATATCAAGAGTAGGAGATTCTCTCTCTACAGACTTAGCAGGATTCTTGTTAAAAGTGAGCTATGGATATCAGGCAAGGACAGGAGCCTAGGTGGAGATCTAGTTGAGAGGAGAGCTCAAAAATGTGACCACAGTTTGGTCAAGGAGAGAGTCTTTGTCAGTATCTGTGGTAGTTTTTTTTAAATTAATGAAAGTGAAGATTCTTTACATTCTTCAAGGACTTACCAATTAATAAGCTCTGTTAAAATCTTCAGTTTTAATGTCTGTCTATTCCAAGTGTAGTCCTAAAATACTGTCAAGTATTCCTAAGTGCAAGAAGGCTGCAATGTGCCTCTTGTAGAAATATGCGTTAGATAAGCTTTATTCAGGCTTTAGGTAGAATGCTATTGCTTGTGAGTTCAGTGTGCCGTATCAACAATGTATATTAGATAAAGTGTCTTTAAAAATACATACATATAACACAAAGTTATATTAATACATTGATTAAAACGTTGTGACCAGAGGCTTGCAGGAAACTAATCCCTTATTTCTCCCAGGAGCAATGGTTCACTATTTGCTAATTCAGTATTCATGGCAACTTCATAGAATGTAACTACCATAAATAATGGGAATCAACTCTACTCATAAATAATAAATGGTATTGTTTTAAGTATTGTAGGTTTAAATGGTTTATCTACCTATTCTTTTGTTACTTTTTTTCATTCTACACTATACTGGTGAGATTTATACATATCTAACTCTTTCATTTTAACCTTTAAAATCTACTGTACAGAAAGACTACAGTTTATCCTTACTACTGCAATTAGATTATTTTCAATTTTTGGCAGACAGTGCTACACTCTATTACTTTACACATGCATATGCATGACAGTGTCTCTTTGGTACATTTCTAGAAGGCCACAGTCCTTTAGTTGGTGTTATTTCAAATACTTGAGAGAAATCATTAACTTAATCCCAATATCTCCTCTTCAGAGTCAAGCAAGATATCCTAATTGTTTACGTTAGTTTGTAAAATGAATGCTTTTCAGCAAATCATAGCCTTAATCTCAGTCAGTTTACAAATGAATGTCACTGGCCACAAACAAAACAGAAAACACTTATTTATATTGATTATGTGAATATTAAAAATATTAGCAGAATAATTATTCTCTGTATATAATCAAGGACTTCATTTTACCCATATGTCTCTATAACACCTTGTCACTGCTATTTTTCGCAGAATGTATTTTTTAAAGAAGTTGCTTCAAAATTACATTTTATGATTACTATGTTTAAACTTGTTGACACGTTCAGTTAACTCTTCACACCATATCAAACTATTAGATTAAATAATGTGCAATTATAATATTATGACTGCAGTTTTTCTGAAGATCACATTTTTTAAAATGTATGATCTAGTTATTTAATGTTTTTCTACAAAATTGCCTGTAATCATCTTCAAAGTTGCATTTTGCAGTTAATACATTTCAAAGAGCTGATAACATCAGTTGAGAATTCTGGGTATACCATAATAATTAACTGAAACTTGTGGAATTTCTGACATTTGACTTTCTTTCACCTACCAAAAAATGGCTCTTTCAGATGATTTGACCTAATATTTTTATTGAGAAAATATTATGTTTATGTGTAGAACTGATAAACTCAGAGTCAATTGTTATACATGTGAAATATTTTTTGTATTCTAAAATTTTTTAAAAAAAGAAAAGTTAAAAATCAATAATCTAAAAAATTTAGAAAGGAAACAGCCAATTAAATCATAATAGAAAGGATATTCTTTAATCTGATTGACAAAATCTACAGAAATCCTACAGTGTGTGTCACAATTCATGCTAAGAATTTAAGCTTTCCCACAGGTATTGAGAATGAGAAAAGGAAGTCTATCATCACCACTTCTATTCAACGATGTGTGGAGGTTCTATCCAGTGCAATAAGGCAATAAAATTAATAAAAGAGAAAGAGTTGTGAAGGAATAAGTAAAACTGTCATAATTTATAGATAACATAAGTGTGATTGTAGAAAAATGTACAGGTAAACTGTTAGAATTAAGTGAATATAGCAAGATGGCTAGATTCTAGGAATATTCAGAAATCAATTGTGTTTCTAATTAGAGATGGGCAATTAGAAAATAAAACTTTAGATGGCATGATTAAAATATTATTAAAAATCACATCAACTAGCTATAGGAATAAATCATTTGGTTCAATATATTCCCAAATTCCTATTATAATTTTGTCTTAAAGGCTATATTTTTTTCTTATTAGGATAGTTACTGCAACTTTATTTCAACTAGTGTTTTTACAGTTTATCTTTTCTCATTCTTTCAAATTTTTGGTTGTTATAGTGAATATTTTATTTTTATATACAGTCTGCAGTGTTACAATATTCATTGGAAATATTTAGACCATTTACATATTGTGGAATTGTGATATGTTCAGTTTAAATCTATCACTGTTTTTTTGTTTGAACAATTTTTTCTTTTTTCTTGCTTCTTTTGAATGGATTAATTTTATCATTCAATTTCCTTTTCTTAACTTGATTATTCATGTTCAGTTATGACCTTAGTATACCCTAGGTATTATGAAAAACAAGTAGATTTATTAGAGTCTGACATAAGTTAGTAATTTTAATACTTCTCAGACAATAAAAAGATCTGATAATACTTTAAATCCATTTACCAACCTCTTATCTTTTCACAATTGTTGCTATGTACTTTTTGTTTATATATGCTTTAAAGTCACAAAACATTAATCATTGACTTAAACATCCATATTTGTTTATATTTACCTTCTTATTTACTCTTTCTGGAGCTATGTATTTTTTCATGCAATATTGTGCCTCCCTGTAGGAACATTTTCCTGTTGGTAGAAGAAATCCCTTTGGTATTTCTTTCTATGTGGGCCTCTTGGCAAAGCATTCACTCTGAGTATGTTTGTTAGAAGAGTCACTATCTCTTATACAAAAACTTTTTTTGGAAATATATTTTTAAAATATCAAAATAGCCTTTTGGATGAACGTATTTACTGATTACAGAATTCTTCATTGGCATTTCATTTTCAGTGCTTTAAAGCTGCCATTCGATTACCTTCTGGCTTTCATTAATTTTGTTGAGAAATCAGCTGTTTGTATCACCATTCCTCCCTTTGAAAGCCATATGTCTTTTTTCTTCTGGGTGGTTTTAGATTATTTTCTTTATGTTTATTTTTCAGCAGTTTCACTTTGGCATGACTAGATGTGGTTTTCTTGGACCTTATCTTACATGGGATTTATTGGATCTGTGACTTGACATGTGTTTCTTGGACTTTTCTTACGTAGAGTTTCTTGGATCTGTGGCTTGATTTGTATTTTCTTGGACTTGTATCTTACACAGAGATTTTTGGAATGTGGCTTGACATGTCTTTTCTGTTTCTTTTATTTCTGTGCGTCAGTTTGAATATTTTTTACTGATCCATTTTCTGTGTCCCTAATCACACCTTCTGTATGCCAAATCTTATGCCAACCATTTTAATTCCTTATATCAGTGATTGTATTTTTCAGTTTTAGAATTTTCATTTGATTTTTTATAGATATTCCTGCTGGCAAAAAATTCTTTTAACCCATTTTCTTTGACATATTTATAATAACTAAAAAGACTTTCTATAATAATTCAGTCCTTACATGCCTGGTAATTTTTCTTTAACTACAAAGTTTTTTATAAAATTACATAAGCTGTAATTTTATACTTCATCAGAGAAGATTTTCTTTTCTTCTGGAGAGAAATTAGAGTAAAAGAGGATCATTACAATCCACTTAGTTATGGGGATGGCTCAAGGTCGAGTTTCAGGCCTGTGAATTTCCAATTTTCTCCTGTTCCCGGGGAATAGTCCTACTGGGTTCTGAACTATCAACTGAAAGCCCAAATATTTATCAGACATATCATTTTTGGTGGATCCAGGGCAGAAAATCTCTCTTTAGCCTATAAGACTGTGAAAATCTATAGTCTAGCATGTTTCTGCTAGGTTTCTTCCTAATTTCTCCCCACACAATTGAGGATTTGACATATGGTTCAAGGGAAAATGTCAGCTGATTGTTGGATTCACTTCTCTAAGATGCCTTGCTAGGTTCAAATCCCTTTTTACTACACCACTTCCTTTGGTATTCCTGCACTCCTTTTTTTTCCCCTTTTGGTAACTTATCCCTTTCTTTTTATTTCTTTTAATATTCTCCATATCCTCTGTTCTGACTTCATTGCCTCCTTATTACTCCTTTCAAACCCAATATTCCTCAGTTCCTACTATCTATTCAACAGCATTCCAATACTAGCAG
Source organism: Cheracebus regulus (assembly GCA_963574635.1). Classification (NCBI taxonomy): domain Eukaryota; kingdom Metazoa; phylum Chordata; class Mammalia; order Primates; family Pitheciidae; genus Cheracebus; species Cheracebus regulus. The sequence goes on along the minus strand of CAUYQU010047500.1, from coordinate 29,741 downwards.
ACCAATGAATTTCTTTTCATTAACTCCTAGAGTAATATGCTCTTCAAATATTTTGCATATACTCCCCTTCTTTTAGCCTTCCCAAGTCTCTTTGCCTATTCCTTTAAATCTCAGTCTCCCCCAGTAAATAGGGAGGAATTTTTTTTTTTTTTTAGCATCAATACCCCCTAAAAGTCCTCAACAATAGCACAGTGCCTGGTATATGGTAGTTGCTCAATACAGATCTGTTCATTGGACAAATCAATTAATAGCAGGCAGTATAAATTTCTAGACCTGGGGAGTACTTTAATCTTATTATTTCTCAAAACAGGAGCAGAAATTAGGCAAAAAGAAAGTTATGGAGGAGTGGAAGGGAAATGTGATTTTTCCTTTGCCCTTTCTTTAATGTTAAGCCCTTTGAATGGCACATAATTATTTTCACTTTATTTTGGTGCACAACATATCCTTCTACAAAGATCAATAAGAAATCTCATTTGAATACTTGCCTGTTCCTTGTATCTTGATTAAACATTTGAAAATTTGTATAAATAAATAGATAAGTCAGAGACTTAGCTCTCTTTGCATATTTTTAACTGATCATATCTGCAGGTGTTCAGTGTCCTAAGTAAATATATCAAATAATCTAAGGACATTATATTTGTATAACTGAAACTAGTGCCTTTTGATTTTTGCATAACTACCAGCCTTCAGCAGAATCCTAACCAGACCAGTACTTCTGCAACAAAGAAAACTGGCTGAAGGTTAAAACTCTCTTCTTTCTTAAACATTTGTATAGCATAGTTCAATAACTGTAGGACTAAACTATACAAATGTTGGAGAAAGAAAATAATTTTCATAAGAAAATTAGAAATAATTGTGTGTTCAGAGGTCAGAGCGCTTATCTAAATTATTTAAGGACATGCACACAAAAAGGTAGTAGATTCCACATCTATGGAATCTGGAATATACTAGATATCCAAAGATTTAAGAAATAGCACTTTCCATGCTTTTGTATATTAGTTAGTTTTTTCCTGAGAGGATGGTGAAATAAGTCAGCTGGGAAATCGTGAATGTGATCACTCAAACAAAACTCTGCAGCACTTTAAAAGTGATTCCTCTTCCCCCCACCCTCTGTTTTCCATGGTAACCATAACAAGCAGTTCCTTTCAGAGAGGTCAATTACTAAAAATAACATGATCCATACATACTTAATATGATCATCTATAAAGTACACTTTGGACAATATTTTTTATAAAAATGTTTAAAGACTGTGAAGTATTCTCAAATTACTGATTAAAATAAAAGAAGAAAAAATGTATAGGAGTATCTGGAAAATCCAATGGAAAAGACATGTTAGAATATAAGCAGTCAGTCATCCTCTTTATTTCATGATTACAAACTCACAGGGTTTGGTAAACAATTTATCCTCAAACAAAAGCATGAGGATAGCTAATTTTGGAAAAATATTAGAAGTGTTGTTAAGATTATTTATTGAAACTGTAACAACAAAAGAGAGACTTTTTTGTGGCTCTACCCATATATGCCATATGTCTTGAGGGTATTTGTTAGAAAAGTCTACAGGTGAAATCACCATCAAGAGGCCAGCTCTGCCATGGACCTGCTAAGTAACTTTGGGGAAGCCACTTAATATACCTGGACTTCAAAATTTTAATTCATAAAATGGGCATGATAAGGTCTTCTTTATATATTGATGCTCACAGTCGAATGATATACTTAGCATGGGAACACACTTAAAGAGTAAATTACCTATAAGATAAAATACAGTATGTTATTAAAAGGAGGCATTTGGCTTATGCTGGTGTAGGTTAAAATCTGACTTGGCAACATACTATCTCTTGACTATGGCCAAGCTACTTAATTATGTCAATCTTCAGTTTCTCACCTATAAAATGAGAATAAATCATACCCAACTCTTAGGAAATTGTGACCTGTATGAAGTTCTAGCTAAGATTAATATTACTATTCCAACTTGATGTTCATTCAATAAGTAGAATACATAATGACTTATGATAGCAGTATAGTGACTATAATTACTATTAGAACTGCCACTGAGTTATATAGAAATGGCATCTTTGAGTTATACAATCTGGAAATGAAGGTCTAGAGAATGGTAAGGGTCCCAAATACTTAACATGGGTGTGACTTTAAGAGGAAGGAGGTAAGATTTTTTTGATAACATTTAAAAATCTATTACTTCTAAGTCATTGCATAAATTGTTTAATAATACTTTGACTACAATGTAGAACTGAATCTTGTTTTGTGTTAATAATAATCCCCAAGCAATTTTCCTTCATTCTCTCTTTTTTAATATTACATGAAGAAATTACTATTAATATATTACATGAAGAAATTACTGGATACCTACAAATCTTAAAATATTTGTTTTTCAAAGATAATATTTCATGATCTTTGCATAGGTTAAAGTAAATATTAAAAATATCTAAGCCTCAGTATCTTACTGCCTTAAAAATTAAAAGTTTGATTTTTTGAGACAGGATCTTACTCTGTAACACAAGCTGAAGTGCAGTGGCAAGATGCCCACTCACTGCAACCTCCACCTCCTGGGCTCAGGCGATCTTCCCACCTCAGCCTCCCAAGTAGCTAGGACTACAGGTGTGAGCCACGAGGCTCAGCTAATTTTTATATTTTTTTAGAAATAGGGTTTCACCATGTTGCCCAGGTTGGTCTCAAACTCCTGCACTCAAGTGATCCATCCACCTTGGCTTTCCAAAGTGCTGGTATTACAGGCATCAGCTACTAAGCCCAGTCAGATTTAATATTTTTTGCAGAAATTTTTCGGGGACAAAATTGAGATGAAACAAATTGAGTCCAATTTCATCCAGTTAAAGAACCATTAGTTTTTAATTTCTTTAAGTTGTATTTTCCTTTTGTAAACTGCTCTTTGGTTCTCTGGGACTTGGTATCGGTGAGGATAAGGCTGAGAAAGGATCAGATCATTGACTCCCTTTCCACTTACTATCACTGTATAGAAAAAAAACCCTTTCATGATCAGTCCGATCATTCAAAACTAAAAAAATAAAACTGCAACCACATCTGAGCTTCAGTTTAACATTAATCTCTCTAAACAAGAGTTTAGCTAATATCAAGAGAAGAATAAATATCCCAGAAAAATATTTGTCCTACTCAGAATACTCCCAAAACCCTTGTGTGGGCAGCACTCCTTTCTGGACTTGATGAGTTTGTGCTTTGATAGGTCCCAGTCTGAGAGACTGAACAGAAGGCCAAAGATAGATTCAAACTTAGGTACCTTGGAGAAGGTGTTATATTTTGAATGTGTATGTGTGTATGAAGCGTATAGCAAAGTCTTTGTTGACAGAGGTGGGATCCAAGTTAGGGGACTCAAAAAGAACAACTCAATCTTCATTTCTCTTCTATGGAAATAAGAGTGACAGCTGATCAAGCACATAAAAATGTTTAGCAAGCTAAGGTTGAAGACTACATGTCTGATACACATATCTTCATGATTGTTTTATTTCCTCGGTGGTATTCAATATTCCAGTAAAAGAAGGGGCAAATTAGAAGGATTCTCCTCAGAGGCTGGGTCTTGCAGAACAGTAGAAAGTGTAATCGTGTGTTCCAGGTTCTTGGCCCCCGGCCCCAGGAATGGGGGAAGAGGCCCTGGAGGTGCCGTGGGCTCGTTCAAGTAAATATCAGACCCAAAGAGTTTTGCAGAAAAGCGATTTATTAGGCAGAGAGAGGGAGAGAAGGAGAAGTAGGGAAGGGAAAGAGAAGGAACTCCCACACTGTCATGGGAGGGGATCCAGAGATGAAATCCACACAGGTAAGGGCCCAGGCGAGTCACTCCTGCCCCATTCAAGTCCTCGTACAGTGAGAGGAGTTCTTCCAAACTTCCTCTGGAGTAACTGATTTTTGACTCTGATGCTGGATTAGTTGCCCACCCAGAGTCCTCCTATAGATTTTCATGGGCTTTCTAAACAAAGGGAGCTCACCTGGGCAGTCTACCTTCCCACATAAGAAAGTTAGACAGAACTCAAGGCTTCCAGAAGGGATGAGTGGATAGAGGCGGGTCGGCATGTGCTGGGAAGTTCCTGCCTTTGAAACCACGCCCCTTGTGGACTTGGGAAGAGAAGTTAGACTTGGGAAGGGAAGTTAACACAGTCCCTGAAAAGGACAGAGGAACAAAGAGACTAAGGCTGATGACAAGAGAGGGTCTAAAGTGGGGCATAGGCAGAAGACAGAAGTGATGTTAAGTTCAGGAAGGAAAGGCTAGTGAAGGCTAAGGAGCACAAGCTAAGTGTTTGTTCCACACTCTTGTCCTGTTTTTCTCAACAACATGTGGTTTTATGCTCTATAATTATTTCATGTAAGGCTCCTTGGTTTTTCTTTTCTCAGCGAGCACCAGGAATCAATTGCTTCAATTAATTTGCAGAGTATTGACCAGATAAGCCAAGTAATTTTCAATAAGTATGTAATACTTGTAATGCACTTGAAAGAATTACTTTACTTAACATTCAATCTTACCTGTCAATGTTGAAATTTAATTATAGGGCTCACACAATTCAGTAACTATTTTGTACCAAAAAAAAGAAGACTCAATATATATGAAACTTAATAGAAAAACCCTTTTTTAGCAAAGCAAGATGCTCATTCATTCTTTGCAGTAATAGAACAGCTTACAAAATTTGGATTCCAGAAACTACATGATACAAGAGGCTATATCGTGGTTCTACAGATTGAAAATTGGAAGTTATTTGTATTTTATGAGATTACTCCAAAATAAATTGTATTTTACTGCTTTACAAAGGCAAAATGAATCTATGTGAAGCTTTTCAGGGTGACAGGAACAGAGATCCACTCAGGATACGTCAAATTGAATATGTCATTATGATAGTATAAGTGGAAATGAGGGCAGGTCCGGTATGGGCCATACATTGGGCATTATGAAAATGGAACAAATGTACTGTTGATTTTGTGGAGACTGACTCATGGCCAAGGAACTGAAAGGTCATTTAGTGTCCAGTTGGCACTGGTGACCCAATTATCTCATTGCTCCACAGCAGCAGAGGGTCATTAATTCCTGATTTTTCAACTGCAACCAAGCATCTGGTACCCTGTTCTGTATATTTTTCTGCTTCTTCCCACAGTTTCTGTTGCCTCATGGGCTCTGTACACACAGCTCATTGCCGGCTTTTCTTATATGTATTTGCTGTTTCCTCTCTACTCCACCTTATTTTTTGGCTCCTTCTCTCCCTCCCCACAACCTCTCTCCCAGTCTAGCTATATCTCTCTCATTATTTATCTGGCTAACTAATATCCCATTCAGTCTTTTTCATGAGATTAGTCTCCTTGGTTCCTGGGTCGCTACTATCTATACTAGGCAGAACTTGCACCCTAGGCTACTTCACAGAATCTAGCTAGTCTAGAGATTTGCAGTTACTGTATCAATAACTCCACCATGAATGCACACACACCACAGGCCCAGTCGATGAGGTGGCAAAATTTATGTGTATCAACATTGTAACTTCAGTGAAAAAGACTCTGTCTTTGTCCATTTTGTATTGTGGTAACAGAATATCAGAAATGGGGTAATTTATTTTAAAAAGAGGTTTCTTTAGCTCATGGTTCTGCAGGCTAGGAAATTCAAGGGAATGGCCCTGGCTTCTGGTGAGGGCTTCTTGTGCTGCATTATGACATGGTGCAGAAGGTCAAAGGGGAAGTGGACACATGTGAAGAGGCAAAACCCAAGGAACATCTTGGCTTTATAATAACCCACTCTCACAGAAACTGATCCATTCTCCCAAGAACTAATCCAGTCTCACTGGAGGGAGAACTCTCTTACTACTAGGAATGGCACTGAGGCATTCATGAGGTATCTGTCCCCATGTCCTAAATATCTGCCACTAGGTCCAACCTCCTGATGTTGCCACATTGGGAATCAAATTTCAACATGAGTTTTAGAGTAGACACACTGAAACCATAGCTGTCTCTTTGACAGGGAAACTGTGGTCAGAACTGCAGAGAAGGGAACTATGGATGTAGCAGGCATTTTTAGGGTTGAACTGAAAATAGAATCAAAAACTTACAAATGAACATACAATTTTATTCAGATAAGTTTTGTCCAAATAAGGTAATAGGCCTATCTTGAGTGGAAGATACAATGAGAAGGACCAAAGGTGAAACTAGTAGAAAGAGGCATATTTTTTAAAATGCCTTAACATCTAGATGCAGAAGTGTAAGTTTATTATGTAGTCATTAAAGTGGCATTAAAAGATTTTGAGCAATAAGTTGACGAAGGCAGAATTTAAGAAAGGTCGACCTGGAAGAGATACAAATGATGGAGAGAAGAGCGAGAACTGGAAAAGAAGAATGTCATTTGTAATTAAACATAATTATAATAGTGTCATACTAGTCACTCAACAAATATTTTGTGAATACATACTATATACCAGTATGCACCACATGCTAGGAATACAAAGGTTAGCAATGTGGCATGGTCCCTGCTACGATGGAGCTTACATTCTGGTAGAGGACACAGAAAAGGCAATGACAATACTGGACAATAAAGGTTATCCTAGGAAAAGTGAGGAGCGCTGGAGTGGCACATCAGAGGGATACTCAGACCTGGCTGGAAGCACACGAAAGGCTTCCTTAAATGGAATGGTATCGAAATTGAGACCTGTGAGCTAAGTAGAAATGATTCCAGCAGAGTATGAGATTGAAGGGGAAAAGGTAAGGGGCTCAGTTCCAGGACAAAGAATAGTTTGCTAAACAAACAAGAACAATCATATTATTGCCTATTAATTATTCTTAAGAAACATCTGAAAGAAAGGCTAGGATTGTTATTCTCCAATGATGGAATAACCTGCTGGGACTTGATAAAGTTAGTTATTTTTTCCATCTTATAAAAGAGACTGCACTAAGCAGTTTTGCCTGATTAACCAGCATAATAGAGAAGATGGGTTTTGGTTTGATTTTAAACATCTCATGTTCATCATTCTGCTGGGAACAGGAGATTCAGTTCTGCCTGAAATAGACACCACCACCCCTTACCCCCAGCAGAGACTTCCAACACCGTGGAGAAGGCAGACAAGCAATTAGAGTAAGTGTGAGAAATTTCTGAACAGCAGCAAGACCTGAGACAATAGCCCATTGGAGGAGAAGCCTGTTACAGTCTTGGGTGTAAGTTTTTGTGCATTCTTATAGATAAGTAAAAGTTAGCCAGTTAAAGAAAGATTCTTGCACCAGGCAGAATGAAAACTGTGTATGTGACCAGAGGCAAGAGAGTACAGAACTACTGAGAGACTGTAAAGCAGAAGAAAAAGTCATTTCTGTGCTTCCTCTACGAAAAGGAAAGCCTCATTATTGCCTTATTTAACTGAATAGAGAGAGTTTTGTTGTTGTTGTTATAAAAATGAGGCTTTTCCTCTTTTAAACACTATCTTTACATGATATTTGGAGCTGGTGGATTAACATTCATGAAACTGCTAGGACATTTTCTGAGGAAATTTTATAAATTTATAAATTCTGATATTCAGAGTTGGTGGGTTAATTTCATTCATGGAACCACCGAGACATTTTCTGTGGAAATGTTATAAATTCATAAAATGTGCATAATAAGGCATATTACAAATGTTTGCAAATTGTACCTGAAATCTTTTTTATTTTCTAAGTTTCTTTAGGGCTTGTAAGCAAGCAAGTAACTTTCACTCTAGCATCTCAATCCTATCTAATAAAATTGATTTTTACCTTCTATTGTTATTCAAAAAATTATCTTTAAGACCTGCCATCTTAAAAGTAGAAATTCCCTTGTTTAAAATGAACAGTTTTAAAATAGAACATATTTCTATAAACTTTAACAATCGTAGCATGATGAAATTGGTTGAATTGTTTTAATAGATACCATTTATATACTATTTGGTAACTTCTCAGCAAGATTCCTTGGTGCTTATTAGTTATTCTTAAGAAACATCTGAAAGAAAGGTTAGGATTGTTATTCTCCAATGATGGAATAACCTGATGGGACTTGATAAAGTTAGTTATTTTTTCCATCTTATAAAAGAGACTGCACTAAAGTTGGGCTTGAAATGAAGAATCTCTGGCTTTCCAGTTTAAAAATCAGTCAACAATTAAAGGTGTAAAGTTTTATTTGGGAGTTAGTTTTAAGCTGAAGTCAATAGTCAGAAACATAAAGGTTTTTTTGTTTTTGTTTTTGTTTTTTGTTTTTAAGATAAATTAGATATAATTGTCTTACATGTAGCCTTGTAAAGACATCAAAATTTGCCAGCCCACATTTTTTTAAAATAGACTTTCCAAGTTGCAAATTCCCCAGCACAGTCTGTTCCCTTTCCTGTAGCCAAGAGCCACATCAAGTCTGGCTCTCCTGGAGGTCTAAGCAGGATCAAGGCAGGTCTCAGGGTTCTGCTTCCAGAATGATCTCTGGGAGTCTTATGCCCATACCAGGAACCTGTTACTAAAGTACACTCACTACTCCACTCACACACATAAGTTTAGATCAGGCCTGTGACCTAATCCACACTTTAGTCCATTTCCAGGACAAGGTCAGAGGGCCCATTCAAAACCATAACAGAGAATGCATCCTTCCTTTAAAACAAACAAAAAGAAACAAACTTTTAGATTGGCACTAGAACACCAGAATCTAAACAGGGCTAGAAAGGACCGAATCCGATGCTTAGTATCTGTCTCATACTCGATCAAGAAATCTAAGGCTAAATTGCAATCAGATTAATTTCCAATGCTGATGGCTGTAACAAAATCAGTGAGTAATTCACCTCTCCCCTAAAATACTGGTGAGAAATCATTTTTCTCTTCTGTATTCTTCTCCAAACCCTTTTTTAAGGCTGGTGATACACTGCCACAGAATATGAACACACCATTGTAAATCCATTACCCTTTTCTGCAGTATGCAGAGATGAAAGGATGAAGTGTAACACATTTTTAAAACCACATGAATCTCCAGTTTTCTGCTTGTGTAGAAATACTCAGGGACAGTGCAGGATGTAGCTAAATTGTTATCAAGACTATGTTGTCAGAGGTAGTAGTACCTATTCATAGGAATAGTTGTACATATGTATTCTTTGACCCAAGGGTACAAGAGATGGGATGGGGTAGAGACACAGCTATTTCTGTCCCTGATTTATAAGCCTATGCATGTTCTCCCCCTAAGCCCCAGCTTTTTATTTTGAAAAATTTCAAACATATAGAAGAGAGGCAAGAATAATATAATAATACTCATATACCTTTCATCTAGATTTACCAATTATTTTTCTTAATTGGCAAATAAAAAGAATATTTTAGTGTGCAGTATGACATTCTGACATACATACACATTGTAGAATGAGCAAATCAAGCTAATTAACATATCTATTATTTTATATACATTTTTTGTGATGAGAACATTTAAAATATACTCTAAGCAATTTTCAAGCATGCCATACATCATTATATGATAATTGCCATGTTGTACAATAGATCTCCTGAATTTATTTATCCTGTTTTACTGAAATCTAGATTCACTGATTGTTAACATTTTGCCACACATTTGATTAGTTTTTCTCTTCTCTATCTCTCTGTAATAAACATATATAATACAGATTTATTTATTCATTCAGTCATTTACACTTATTTGTTGAAACATTTGAGAGCTAGTTGCAGGCCTTGTATTATTTGACCCCCAATTACTTCAGCATAGGATGTATACACACACACACACACACACACACACACACACACACATGCACATAGATGTGTAGACATCACATATACTATTTTGTATCTTGTTTTATTCAATTAACAATGTATTCTGAGGTTAAATCCATATTAGTTTATACAGATCTTCCTCAATGTTTTGAGCTACTGCAAAATACTCCGCTATGTAGCTATGTCATACTTTATCCAATCCGCCTCCAGTATATGGGCATTTAGATCATTTTCAGTACTTAGCTACCACAAATATGCAATGAATAACCTTGTGCATATTTTTTCTGTGTTGTGGTAGGTTTAACTTTAAGGTAAAATTCTAGATGTGGAATTACTGGCTTGAAGAATAAATATCTATGAAGCCTTTTTCTCCTTCAGAGCAGTTGCGTAGTTTTACATTCCCACCGGTGATGAATGAAAGAGCCCATAGGCTGTATGTTGCCGCAATTCTGAAGTTTTACCAATTTGACAGCTGAAAATTTGTATCTCAATTGAAACTCTTTATCATGAGTGAAGCTGAGCCTTTTTTATGTTTGAGAGCTTTTTGTACAGTCTTTACGGCTGTTCATGTCATATGCCTGTTTTTCTAATTTTTTTTTCTCTTGTTCTCCTCCACTCTAATTCAGAATTTGATTACATATTAGGGACAGCAGCACTTTCCCTGTAATATATATTGCAAATGTGTCTCCCAATTTGCATGTGTCCTTGATTTTTAGACAAATGATTTTCTGCATGAAAAATTGTATTGTTGTTTAATGTAGTCCAAATTGTCAGTCTTTTATACATACATATACACACATCTGGATTTTGAGTTATAGTTAGAGAGTTTTGGCCACACTCAAGTTATAATGAATTTATCTGAGTTTTCTAGTCCTTTTATGGTTTTATTTTACATTAAGATTTAGATCACTGATGTATTTGTAGTTTATTCTTTTGTAGCATCTGAACTATGGCATCTTTTTCTAACTGGCTATTCAGTTATTCCAAATTATTTATTTAAAAGTCTATATCTTCCATCAGGTTTCTGAGCTGAGACCTTCATCATGTGCTAAATTGTCTTTCTGAATTTTCTGTTTTGTTATGGTTCTAACATTCATGTGCTAGTCACATACTATTTTAATTCTGAAGGCTTTTGTTTACATTTCTAATGGGGCAATCCCACTTTCATTTCTCTTACCTTTCTCATCTCATCTCAAATTCCTCATTAAACTTTCCCTGACCACTCCTGAAAGAGTTCCATAGCAACTTCAGAATAAACTTGTTAGTTCCAGGGAAAAGACGAGGTTACTAGTTTTATTGGGTTTGTATTATACTTATAAATTAATCTATGGAGAACTGATATGTTCATGATTTTTATTCTTCTAATCCAAGAACAAGAAATGTCTTTATGTTTTTTTCAAGTCCATTTTTGTGTCACTGAAGAGGACTTGTACCTATCTTAAGTTTATTGTTATTTCATCTTTTGTACCTGCATAATTTTTATCTCCCACCTTCAAAATGTTTGAACTAGTCTCTGTAAGGGATATACAAAATAAAATGACAATGAAAAGTTTCTATCAGGAAATATAACTAAGAGAATATTTTAGGTGATAGGACTATCAATTACACTAAATATTCTTGCTTTGTGACAGTAATACATATTAATAGACATTTAAAATGCAACTTTGTCTTTCCTACTTGCATTAACATAAATGCTTTGAACAATAAAAGATAAACTTAACAGCCACTACAAAGGGAGACCTCCCCAATGTTAAAATATCAAAATAAGCATGTAATTAAAAGGAACCCAGTGAAAAGATAAGAAAAAACAGTTATTGGAAAGATGTGTGTAGAATTCAGACACAGCAATTTGCTGTCTAGTTAATGTGAATTTTAGACAAAAAATTCAGTTGATTCCTGCAACTCTGTATCAAACTAGATTTATTGAAATGTCTATGAATTTTGTCTTCTCTGTCTTTGATAATCACCTCTATTCATTTTTGCCAAGATCTTCTCTATTTAAAGCTTCTCCTATGAAAGGTTTATATACTCTCATAACTTCAAGCATTTTTCATTCCAATTTTATTTTATAAAATAAAATTCCTATTAGCAGACCTTACCTGAGTGATCATTTCTTTCTATGAACTCTGACTGTATCGCTGGTGTCAATGGCACTTACACATTTCCATTGATCTGCTCCAACATTATATTAAGATTACCTTATCTAAAAATAAATGTATTCTCTTTTCTGAAATCCCAATTTTTGTCTTTGCCAACACCATTCTCCCAGTTTTCTTCTGTCATCATTCCTTCATTATTTGCAGCCAATCAGCCAACAAATTCTGTGATTATCTTCTCGTATCATTTCTCGCTTCTGCTCTTTCTGCTTCGTTCTTTAAGTCATTGCCATAATCTGATCCAGTTTTGCTCAGTTATTTAAGGAGCTCATAGTCCCTTGCAACCCACAAAATATGCTGCAGGCTGTTTTGCATTTTCAGATTTTAAAAAAGTTATGGAATGATTATTTTCACATTTTATAAATTTGAACTGTAAAATTAATTATAATTTTCAGAAGAATACATTATGTTTTCAATAGTCTTTATCCCTTAACATGTGCTGAAGGACCTGTTGATTTGCTTTGACTAGCATTCATGTAATGGGATGCACTTTAGGTGATATTTTTCATGCCATCAGTTTGTTATGTTTTGCATTTGTTAAATTGCATTTTAAAAAATACAATGCTGATCTAGGTCCTACTCATCTCTTGCCTAGAGCTCTGCAGTTTGTCCTCTCTCTTTCCTGCCTCCCGTCTTTCATTTTAATAGTTTCTCCTGCATTAGGTACTAAGTCCATTTCTTAGAAATATTCTGTGCTCCCCAATGTTTTCACAAGTAGGCCTCACCCTAAAAGTCTTTAACAATTTGAGAGTCATTTGCCCAATCATTCAGCTACTTTTTTGGCCCAAAGCAAACTGTCTCCTTGTTATACTTTTTCAAGACTCTATTTGACACTTCCTTAACATTTTTCTTCATTGTATGCTTAGCCTTAATACCATCACACTGAAACTTTCAACTAAATCTGATTTTTTCCTTCATGGCTCTATTAAAATTCTTCACTAAGCCTTTTATGATCACTCTGAACAGCACAGTCTTCTCCTAATCATCTATGGTAGTGATTCTTAATACCTCAGCTGTTTCAGCTTTTGCAGCTGAAGTATTAAGAAATAGAGTTTCAGCTGAAACCTCTATTTTAATTTAAATTTTATAAGTACAGATGCCTGGGACCTCTGTCTGGAAACTGTTATTCCATGAGCCTAAGGTATAGAATCTAGGAGCCACAGTTTTTAAAGCTCCACAAGGGATCAGAGCTGCCTGTGTAATTTGCAGTCTCTGGCACAACAAAAATGTGTGGCCCCTTGTTCAAAACGCAGGAGAAAATATGCCAATAAAAATACAAAAACAGAAAGCTTTTTCTCCTTTTCATGATCTTTCAATCTGTCATGATATATTTTATTTGCTATTTAATGCCATTATTATAAGAAGCATAAAACTTGTTAGAATAAATTTTATTGTTCATCTTGTTATAAGTAAAATTTCGATGTCACAAAAGAAATAGCACTGGAAGATAAATCCTCTCAGGAAGGCAGTTTACTTCTGTAGAAGGGTGCAGCTCACAGATGGAGCAATGGTGAGCGCACATTTGGACAAAGGAGGAAAAGGGTGTACTTATTCCTGATGGGGTTGCCCCTACTGCTGTGTCATTCCCCTACTAGCTAGGGTTAGACCACACAAGTTAGACTAATCCCGATTGGCTATTTTAAAGTGAGCAGGGGTATGAGCTTGAGTAACAGGGTGGGTGGTTTGGCAAGAAGGATGGTTACAGGCAGGTCAGAGCAGGTATCTAGTGAAAGCAGGTGACCGGAGCAGGTGACTGGGATGAGTCAGGACGGAGCTGGGGGCCAGGGGAACAGAAGTGAACTGATTAGAACTGGTGGAGAAGGTTGTTTACTGAAACTACAAGGAAGCTGAATTTTAAAATGGAGGACAAATAACTGAACATTCTGACATACTGATTATTTGAAGAGAAATTTAGAACTCATTGCACCCAGTAATTTCTGTATTGTACACTGAATATTTTCAATGTACATATAAGCGTATTTAACTCGTAAGTGAGATTACTGAAATCACGTAGTTGCTAGTCTGTAGCTCATAGTTGTATGTGTATTTTTTTCTTTTGGGACAGTGAAAAACTGCAAAACTAACTCAACTGTTTTTATTTCATTTCTGAATATGTTCACATTCTGCCAACACTCTACCTTCTGCTTACTGATGAAAAAGAAGGACTGAAAAGAAAAGGAGCTGTGAAAGACCTCTTTTTCTTTCTGTGTCACCATTTTTAACATAAGTGATTGGTGGCTACAGATAATTAACACAAGTTAGGAAGGGATAATATGATTCCTTGATTGCCATTGCCTTCTTTCCGAATTTAGAGCAGGTGTTGGTTTGAATGTAAAGTGTGGCCTCTCTGGGCTGTCAGCACCCCCACATATGTAATCACATTGTGAGGACAAATACAACTTAATAAGAGGCTTAATTCTCCCCGTTGAAAATAAGAAGAGACGTCTCCCCCTTCCCTTTTCTTTCAGCATTTACTTTAGAAAATTTGTAATTATAAGTTCTTTTTCTTTCTCTTTGATATATATGTAAATCTTTTAAAAGCTAAACACGTCTTTTGACAGTTTTATGACCCAGGAATGTCTTTCTCAAAGACCAAGGAAACATCTCTTTGAAAATAAGCAAGGAAAACCAAGCCACTTTCTCCCAGTTTCTATGGGAATGGAGGAGCCTCAGAACCTTGCCGCAAACTACCTCCTGTCATAAATACCTAGAAGGTTTTTTTTTTTCCTTTGGCTAAAGCCAATTAGCTAACACACATAGTCACTCCAGTTACCAAGTGAATTTAGAATGAACTGCATGTGACAAATGGTGCTGTCAAGTCCTCTTACTTGAGGACTAGTTTTTATTGCTTATCTTGAGAACATGCACGCAATGGGTTGTATTTACCTGGTTGTATAAAAAACTGAGATTTCCATTTTTGCACTATCTTGATCAGATTGGCTAATGACATATAATATATTCTGATTGAATGCTTATTCAATAATAAAACTGTTTTTTTTTTCCTCTTCTACCTTTGTGGAGAGGTTTTCTGGCTAGGGAAGAAATTTCATTTTTAAATCTCTCTCTCCAACAATGTGCACTTTAAATCTTACTGAATGCCCACTGGAAATCTGGGCTAATGGAGCTTCATAAATGTTCCAAGCAAATGGAAAGGCAAGAAATGACTAGAGTGGCATGCCACACATGCGCTGTTGTTCCATAGGACTCCACTGTAACACATGTTCAAAGACAAATGATGAAGACTTTCAAGAAAGCAACAGAGCATTAAACCAAGCACACGACCCTTCTGTGCAATGGCACAAGTTGCATACCCGTGAAGCTGGCCCTGTCAGTGATTCTAACATAAAACCCTTTTAATAATTACTGACTTACTTTCTGAAGTACTGTCTGAACTTTTGGCCCTGAACCCTAATGAAATTCTTTAAATAATGAAAATGCCAATAAGTTTTCTGCTAGCTTATTCCTTTTAAAATTACATTTCATTAAATATAAAACTTTACTACCAACACATCCTGAAAAGACAACATTCTTTCACTGCATTTCATATCTACCTTTACTCTAGACAAGTGGACTATTGGCTAAGCCTTAGAAATGTCTTAGTTACAAATAATTTCTCAAGTAAATAATGTCACCATTTGCCTAATTCAAAATTAATGCACCCATAAGTAAGTAACTATGTCCTCTAAGCAGCCTTAAATCAGAAATAACAAGAATTAAGCCTATGGTTTCATTTCTTAGTGAGAGTATGAAGCCAATCTCAGACTTTCATGCAAACATTTGCTTATGCAATACAACAGCAGATTAAAAGCATATAGGAAATTGTGGCAGTAGAAACAAAAATACAAGAGGGAGAAAATAAAAGAGAAAGAATTTAAAGGAATTGTATTCTGGGATTAATTATCCTAGGGCAAGTGGCATTCTTTGATATGTGTCAACCCCACATGAGATTTAACACTAATAATGTCAAATTTTCCAGGAAACAAACACATCCTATGCTCATGGTTGGGTAGAATCAATACTGTGAAAATGGCCATACTGCCAAAAGCAATATACAAATTCAGTGCAATTCCCATCAAAATACCACCATCATTCTTCACAGAAAGAGAAAAAATAATCCTAAAATTCATATATAACCAAAAAAGAGTCCACATATTCAAAGCAGGACTAAGCAAAAAGAACTAATGTGGAGGCATCACATTACCCGACTTCAAACTATAATATAAGGCCATGGTCACCAAAACAGCATGGTACTGGTATAAAAATAGGCACATAGACCAATGGAACAGAATCGAGAACCCAGAAATAAAGCCAAATACTTACATCCAAGTAGGTGTTGGTGAAAAGGAAATACTTTTACACTGTTGGTGGGAGTGCAAAGTAGTATGGAAAATAATATAGCGATTTCTTAAGGAACTAAAAGTAGATCTATCATTTGATCCAGCAATCCCGCTACTGGGTATCTACCTAGAGGAAAAGAAGTCATTATACAAAAAAAATACTTGCACGCACATGAGTATAGCAGCACCATTTACAACTGCAAAATATGAAACCAGCCCAAATGCACTCAGTCAATAAGTGGATAAAGAAATTGTAAGATATATCTCACAATTTCTTTATATATATCTCACAATTTCTTTTTTCTCTGTGTGTATATGTGTGTGTGTGTACATATATATGCACACATATATATAGTATATAGTATTATATATAGTATATAGTATTATATGGTGTGTGTGTGTGTGTGTATATATATATATATATATATACACACACACACACACACATACACACACATACCATAGAATACTATTCAGTCATAAAAAGGAATGAAATAATGGCATTCGCAGCAACCTGGATGGAATTGGAGACTATTATTCTAAGTGAAACAACTCAAGAATGGAAAATCAAACATTGTATGTTCTCACTCATATGTGGGCCCTAAACTATGAGCACTGAGGATGCAAAGGCATAAGAATAATACACTGGACTTTGGGACTTAGGGGAAAGGGTTGGGGATGGCAAGGAGTAAAAGACTACACATTGGATACAGTGTACACTGCTTGGGTTATGGGTGCACTAAAATCTCAGAAATCACCACTGAAGAACTTATTCATGTAACCAAACATCACCTGGTCCCCAAAATCCTACTGAAATAAAAAAATTAAAAACTAAAGTGACAGATTTTCCAGGAAACATTAAGATATGTACCTTGTACTCTATTGACAAAGGTATGAAATTATAAAAAATCAATGTCCAAAGATTTTTGCACTTAATTTTTAGAATGGGACTTAAATGATTTAATTTTCCATTTCTCTATGATCTTATATAAATATACATTTACTTAATCTTATTTGTTAAAATTAAATTTGACCTGCCTTGCAAAATTCAGCTCCATTAAAAGAAATAAGATAACAAGTTGTTCAAATAACAACTATCATTATAGTAGTTAGGTCAGAATATCCAAGTTAGTCATTAAATTTGAGGGAAAATTGAGTAACTATCTAATTAATTCCCAGTAATCTGTGCTTACTGTAAAGTCCCCAGTAATAACTATGTGTGAGAACTACAAAATGAACGAGTTCTCTGTTTCTTACAGATTTGGTGGATTTTCCTATCAGTTTTCACTTACTGCACTTTCATACATTTCTTTGTTCTCCCCTTACCTAAAGTCTACTTTCCTTCTTCCATAAGTGTGTTCTAGTGAATTGCCTAAAATCTACCTCATGCTATTACTTCCCTTTTTCTGAGAAAACCAATTTTTCTAAAGAGACTTAAAATCCCATCCTCAGCAGGTCCTTAGTGGTTGGAAGCCTATTCTGACTCATTGAGGCTGCTACCAGTGCTCTCATTTCAATTATCTTATTTAGTGCGCTCATTTGAAGATGAGACTGGCACAATTTTGTACTCATTTGACAACTGAGACTCTGCACCCCAGCGGCTCTGCTCTGCTGGCCTTCCCAGTTTAGCTGCAGAGACTCTAAGAGATCCAGCAAGATTATCAGCTTTATATTTCGTAAAAGAAAGTATATATTTAAGTGATGAATTCCATAAAATCAAGGGAAGACAATTCATGCAGAACATGATACTTGTAAGGTCTGTGCTCTTGCTCTAAATGTTTCTTCTTCTCTAAATTCTAGTATATATAGGCATAAACCTAAATGTATTAATACTTCTTACAGGATAGCAATTGCACCGGTATTCCTCCATAATAATTTTGGGCTCTAAGCAAAAAATAAAATACAAATGTAAGAAAATAAAATGCCACACTGTAAGGACAAGCTGTAAGCTTTTAAATTTTTTTCTCTGACACTTGCACAGTGCCTCATACATAATGGGTACTAAATAAATAAATAAATATTTGTTGAATGGATAAATTAATGAGTCTCAATTTTCATCTCTAATCTGTCCCACAGTCTGTGTATTTGCTACCAGTGATGTTTTTTTGAAACATCTATCTGTCTGTCTGTCTATCTGTCTATCTGTCTGTCTATCCAGTAGACACTGCACTTGTATTTTCTTATCTCTTTAGTGAACCTTGTCATTCCCAAGATTCCACTATTCCTCTTAGCAATATCGACCCCATTGGTTCTTCAGATTTTCCTTTCATTATCAAATTTTACATCAGGGATGGCAAGCCCTTAAATACAATTTGGTTCTTATTTACCAGTTTGCATTTGTTCATTTGTTTAATGGTTTGATGCAAGGTAACATTGTCTCTGCAATGTTATTTTAAGCTTCTTGAGAACATTGAAAATGCTACAGACCCTTTTGTATTATCTATAGGTCTGATACAAATATTAGGCAATTATAGTGCTCATTATGTTATGAATGTTTGATTGACTAAGTCAAATGAGTTACCTATTAGCAGTTATTCATTGCCAAATATTCACTGAGCTAGACTATGACACCATAGTAGGCTTCAAGCAGGCATTTTTTTCAAAGTATTTTTTTTTTTTTGCCATGGCTGACCTTAAAATCTCTGTCTCACAATATGATGCAAATAAGAATCACACAAACAAGCAGATGATCTTAGACTTGCCTTAACTCTGCCTTCTTGGCTCAGGGACTTTGGGATGCCAATTAATATAGTGGTTGTGATAGGCAGAATAATCATCCCCTAAAGATATTCACATTCTAATCACCAGAACCTGTGAGTATGTTATCTTACTTGGCAAACAGACTTTGTACATGTGGTAAAGCTAAGAATTTTTAGATAGGGAGAGTATCATGGCTGGGCCAAATGTGATCATGAGGGTCCTTAAAAGATGAAAGAAGGAGGCAAAAGAGTCAGAACAGGTGTGAGGACAGGAGCTAGAGGCAGGAGGCAAGAGGCAAAAGGAAACAGAGATGGAGAGATTTGAAGGACTATACTTCTTGGGAGGAAGGAGTCACCAGTCAAGGAAGGCAGTTGACTTCTAGAAGCTAAAAAAGCTCTTCCTTAGAGCCTCCAGAAAGCATGCAGGCTGCTGACACCTTGGTTTTAGCCCAGTAAGAACCATTTCAGACTTCTGACCTCCAGAATTGTAAGGTACAAATTTGTATGGTTTTAAGTTTGTGATAATTTGTTAGAACAGCAATCTGAAACTAATACAGTGGTTAAGAATTCAGGCTTTGCTGTTCAAAGTCCTGGCTTTATCTCAGTGCTTCTGTCTGCAAAATGGGAATAACGAAAGCATATATCTCATAAAATGGTCGCTTAGCTATGCTTGAGTATTAATAAATATGTATTTGTGCTTTGTATTCTGTTTTCAATTGATTTTAAAATGTAGGCTATCTCTGTCTTTTATATGCTTTTGAACTATTTAATTAGCTATTCTTAGAAGGAGTAGCTGTTACCAAAGAACTTACTTCAAAGTAAGTTCTTAAACAAAAATACAAAATGAACAAGTTCTTAAACAGAAATACAAAATGACTGGATTTTTATTTGATTTGAATATTAATAAGAATAGTCACGGGAACTTACCTCTTATATAGTTTGGACAAATTAAGTATCTTTCTTTTAAAAAAAGGTCCTACACTGTTAGGGGGATGTGAGACCAAAATCCAAAGAATGTTTCAAGCAACTGTGGAAAAATTTTCATGTTAAGGGAAGTGGTTCAGAATAATTCAGATTGATTGTCTACATAGCTTGAGTTTGCCAAATGATGGTCTAGTTTCCGCTACATTCTGCTGTGCAGTCCTTCCTTGTAAAGCAGAGTCAGCAAAATCATCTTTAAGTTTCCTACAGGAATCACAGTCTGGAGTAGAATACAGGCCTGAGGCAGCTAGTCCACTCCCTGGCTGCTGACATTTTCATTTTATTTATTCTTGTGTTTTGCATCTAGTAATAATCCACCTATGCTCCCCCATCTACTTTTATGAAACAGAAAGATTAAAAGAAAGCAAAATAGAAACATGATGTGGAAGAATATAAGTGTCCCTTTGTGTAAGTCATTATGATGCTACTTGAATCAAAGATACTTAAACTGGTTAACTGTTTTAAGACCAAGAAAATTGACTGCATCAAATTTTTCAGGCTTAATTTTTTTAGACAGCTTTAAATTCACAGCAAAATGAAGAGGCAGTTGCAGGGATTTTTCGTATATCCCCTGACCCCCATATATGCAAAACAGCCTCTATGACCAAAAACAACCAGCAGAGTGATACATTTGTTACAATTAATGAACCTGCACTGACACATCATTATCACCAAAAGGCCATAATTTACTTTAGGGTACTGCACATCCTGGTGTTGCACATTCTGCAGATATGGACAAATGTATAATGGCATATATCCATCATGACAGCACAAGCCAGAGTATTTTCACAACTACAAACATCTTCTGTACTCACCTATTCATCCTTCTTGCCTCTTGGCAACCACTGATTCTTTTTTTTATTGTTTCCATAGTTTTGGCTTCTCTAGAATGTCACATAGTTGAAATCATACAGGATGTACTCTTTTAAGATTGGCTTCTTTCACTTAATAATATGCATGCAAGTTTCTTCCATGTCTTTTCATGGTTGAAGAACTAACTTCTTATTAGCACTGAATAATATTCCATTGTCTGGACATACCCGTTTATTTACCTATGCATATACTGATGGAGGTCTTGTTGTTTCCAAGTTCTGGCAATTATGAATAAAGCTGCTGTTAATACAAACATCCTTGTCCAGGATTTTATGGAGACGTAAGTTTTTAACCACTTTGGGTAAATACCAAGAAGCCCAATTGTTGGACCGTATGGTAAAAGTACATTTAGTTTTAGTAAGAAACTGTCAAACTGTCTTCCCAAGTGACTGTACCATTTGTATTCTGAACAGTAATGAATGAAAGTTTTGCTCCACATCCTTGCCAGCATTTGATGTTGTCAGTGTTTTAGATTTTGGCATTCTAATAAATGTTTAGTTGTATCTTGTTATTTTAAATTACATTGAACTTTTATGTTGAATTCTGAATGAAAACACTACATTAACTTTATTTCTTCTCTGTTTGCTAAAGATGCATCTGTTGCTAAAGATTATACTCTGAATTCAGAAATTTAAAAAAATTTAAATATATATTATATATATGTATATTACCTCGAGATAAGTAAGGTCTTGCTGTGTTGCCCAAGTTAGAGTATAGTGGTGTGATCATAGCTCACTGCAGCCTTGACCTCTTGGCTCCAAGAGTACTCCCACCTTAGCTTCTCGAGTACCTGGGAGAGTACAGACATATGCCACCAAACCTGGCTATAATTTTTTTATATATATAGAGAGAGACAGGGTATTGCTTTGTTACTCATGCTGGTCTTAAACTTCTGACTTCAAAATATCCTCCTACCTTGATCTCCCAAAGTGCTGGAATTACAGGCATGAGCCACGGTGCCCAGTCAGAAAATTTTTTATAGTAGATATGTGCCATCAACTTTCCTTAGCATTCATTGAGTGTAAAGCATTATGCTAGGGAGTGAGGAAGGCTCCTGTGATGCTTAATTTTATATGAACTTAACTGGGCTAAAGTCTGCCCAGTTAGCTGGTAAAACATTATCTCTGAGTGTGTTTGTGCCTATATCTCCAGAATAGATTAGCATTTGAATCAGTAGACCGAGTAAAGAAGGCCCACCCTCACCAGTGTGGGTGTACATAATCCAATCTGTTGAGAGCCTGAATAGAAGAAAAAGGCAGAGGAAGAGTGAATTCTCTCTCTTCTTGAACTGAGACAGTTATCTTTTCCTGCCTTTGGATATTGGAGCTCCTGGATCCCAGGCCTTTGGACTCCAGGACTTACACCTTTATCCCTCCTCCCCTACCCCTTCAGACTCAGACTGAGTTACACCTCTAGCTTTCCTCGTTCTCCAGCTTGCAGATGGCATCTTGTGGGACTTCTCAGCCTCCATAATCACATAAGCCAATTTGCATAATAAATCTCCTCTTATATGTCTATATATATCCTATTGGTTCTGTTTCTCTTGAGAGAAGCTTGACTTACACAGTTCCTAAAACCTAACACTTCTCAAAATGTAAAAAAGGCAATACAGTTGGGAAATGCCTATGTTTCATTTGAGTTTACAGCACCCAGTTTACTGAGTGAATTGCGGAGAGTTCTGTCATTTGTCATGCCTGGTTATAATTTTTAATTGGTACGACATGTCCCCTGTTCCTTCCAAAGGCCCATCTGTAGCCTTTGCATGGTGATGTTCAACTTCCAAGAGCCAGAAAAAAAGTAGAAATAACAAAGAACCACCAACTAAAAAGAAACATCATCAGAAAAACATTTTCCCATCCTGATGTGGCTTTAATATGTGCCAATTTAACCAAGTGCCAGCCACATTTTAAATGACACACATAAAGCTAAGTCATGGTTGAATCACCAGCAGAAATAAATTTTGTTTGTTCATTTCATTCAACCAATTTCTTCCTATTTTCTCATCTCTCTGTCTTTTCTTCTCTCTTCCGTTATTTTTGGATGCTCAAAGATTGCCAAAATGTTTTTTTTTTCTACTGATTCTGTCACATCTAGCCATTTTTCTTTTTCAAAGTATGATAGATACTATTTATAAAAGCAAAGTGTCTTGAGAAAACTGCTTTTCTCTTTTTGCACGTGGGTCCAGTAAAATGATAATCCTAGTTGTTATTTGGTTTGTTAAAACCATGTCCTTGTGTAAGAAATCAAACCATATATTTCTTATTGTGCATCCAAGTTTAAGCCACACAATCTTTACATTTTTTTTTGTTATAAATTTTTTTATTATACTTTGAGTTCTGGGGTACATGTGCAGAATGTGCAGGTTTGTTACATAGGTATACATGTGCCATGACAGTTGGCTGCATCTTTTAAGATGTTGATAACAAAACATGTATTAATCCTCTTCTAATCATTTTAGTAAGTTGGGTTAATTTGTTCTTAACTATGGCTTGTGTCATTCTATACAGGCTATTTAAGGCAGTGTATCAGAGTCTAAGTAAGACAACATAAATTTGAAAATAAAAAAAATTTGATTAGGAGAATGAGACTGTAAGGGTGGCAGGTATATGCCTTCATGCAGCCTACAAGAGCTTATATGTTTATAAAACCTGGGCTATAGAATGGGCTCTATCAATTACATGCGAATTTCTTATTGTAAGCTTGTCAAAACATACATATTATAATAATATATTTGTTCTTCCAGAGAAATAAATAATTTCTTCACACCTAGGTCTAAGCAAATTATTTATGTGATAATAACAACACTGATGATAATTTATAACTATATAGGGTTTCCTTTGTCCCAGGTAATATTCTAGAGACTTTTCTCAATGCCTACAACAGTCCTTTGAAGTGGGAACTATTTTATCCCATTTTAAAAATCAGATAACAGAGTCCCAGACCTGACAAACTCAGTGAAACAGGCAGTTCAAAACATAGCCCATTTACACGTTTTTTTAATGGTTTATACAGACATAACAGTAGTATATCTAAAAGACTGAATAAACAGCACATTTAAGTTAAGTCAGTGTTCCGTGGCTCAGGCCTATAATCCCAACACTTTGGGAGGCCGAGGCAGTAGGATCTCTTGAGCCCAGGAGTTAGAGACTAGCCTGGGCAACAGTGCAACCCTGTTTCTACAAAAATTATCTGGGAGGGCGTGGTGGCACACCTCTATAGTCCCAGCTACTCCGGAGGCGGAGATGGGAAGATCTTTGGGCCCAGGAGGTCGAGGCAGGCTGCAGTGAACTGAGATCTCACCGCTGTACTCCAGCCTGGGGACAGTGAGACCCTGTCTCAAAAAACAAAGAAATAAAAAAAGTTTGTATCAAAATGAGATCCTGTTTCTCACAAATGCTGTCAAAATCTTTAAAAAGTCAAACTTACAGAAGCAGAGAGTCGAATGGTGGTTACCAGGGGGGATGATGGTGGTGAGGACTGGGGAAACGTTGGTCAAAGGATATAAAATTCCAGTTAGGAGGAATAAGTTCAAGGAATCTCTTGTACAATGTGGTGATTATTATTAATAACAATGAATTGTATACTTGAAAGTTGCTGAGAACAGATTTTACATTTTCTTACCACAAAAAGATGGAAAGTATGTGAGATAATGGATATGTTAATTAATTTGATTTAATGATTCCACAGTGCATACATATACCAAAACATCATGTTCCACTCCAAAAATATATAATTTTATAATTTTCATTTGTCATACTTACCCAGCAGGGGAGATACCATGACCACGAAGGTGGTTTTCCCAGGGTGAGGCTTATTCATTGCACTCCGGATGTGCTGACCCCTGCAATTTCCCCACATGTGGGAAACTGCATAATTTGTGGTAGTGGGAGACTGCATTCATGCTTTCACCTGGTTTAAAAAAGATTTTTCATTTGTCAATTACAAAAACAATAAATAATTGCTATAAAAAATTTAATAATCTTCTATTACAATCATCTCTTAGTATACAGGGGGATTGGTTCTAGGATCCTCTCCAAACCTGCACATACACCGAAATATGTCCATACTTAAGTCCCGCAATTGGCCCTGCTGAACCCACAGGTACAAAAAGTTGGCCCTCTATATATGTGGTTTTGCATCCCATGAATGCTGTATACTGTATTTTCAATCCTCATTTGGTTGAAAAACATATGCACGTAAGTGGAGCTACACAGTTTAAATCCGTGTTGTTCACGTGTCAATTGTACTTAACAATATATCCTAAATAACTTCCCATGCAATGAATGAATAACTAGATCCTCATTTTAATGACAGCCTTGTGTTTCAATGTACGGCTCTACCATAACCCATTTAGTTACTTTTCTATATTCTGCACTTAGTTTGTTTCCAGCTTGTTATAATTTTAAACATGGATAGGAGAAACTTTTTTTAATTGTTACTATTTTTGAGACAGAATCTCATTCTTCTGCTCAAGTTGGTCTTGAACTCCTGGAGTCAAGTGAACCTCCTGCTTTGGTCTCTCAAAATGCTGGGATTATAGGTGTGAGCCACTGCACTCAGTAGATAAACATTCCTGAAGAACTGTCTATGTGTACTTCTTCTGATTATTTTCTGAAGACAAATCTCTAGAAAAGCAATTGCAGTGTCAAGATGAATACAAAAAAAGTGTTAAGACTTTTGAAGTACAGGATCAAAATTTCTCCAGAAAGTTTAGTCAGATTTAAAGACTTTCCAGTGGGGTATGAGAGTTCTTGTTTTTTCATATCTTCAGGAGGTACTAGATTTTATAATTCTCTTTTTTTTTTTAGCTCAAAAAACCTGATATTTGTGTATCTTTACAAGAAAAATTCAAAACTTTGCATGTGTATTGATTATTTGTAGTTCTGATTTTGTGAATTAACTATGGTGTTTACTCATTTTTTCTATCATTGTGGTATTTATTATTTGTTCATAATTGTTCTTTCAATATAAAGAAAACTACCCGAGGGCTATCATATAGGTTGCAAATTGTTTACCTAGTGTGTAATTTGCCTTTCAATTTTGTTTATATTTACTTCTTTATATAAATGTATTTTATTCAGGTCAAATCTACAGATCTTGTCCTTTATGTATTTTGAGTTTTATGTCATTACAAGGAAGCTCTTCCACTGCCTATAGCCCAAAGATCTTATAATTGTTTGCCTATTTTTTCTCTTAGTAATTTCATGTGAGCTCATGTGGTTTGGCTCAAGACTAACTCTTGCCAAAAGATTAATGACAAAGAGAGGGTCAATAAAAGCTGCTAATAATGCCATATTATTAACAGAATCCTCAAGGTTACAAAAATAATCTACAACTATACTGAAAGTACAGTGAGAGCAACATGGAGGTCTATGTGCTTTATCCATGGTAGAGAGACTATAGACCAGTTATTAAATGAATAAATAATAGTGAACAGTGGCATATCCCCGCCTAGAGCCCCCAGGCTTCTCTTATAAAATATGGGCTTAAGAAAGTCAAGCTAAGAATTTGTCACAGATAAATCTATCATAAAATGTACATGTAGCACTAATAATTTTTATTCTGGAGAAAAAACATGAATATAGACCTTTACTCTGCCTCTATTTAGGTGGAATAATACAAATTAAAAATATGTTTAAGTGGAAACTTCCACATGTATCATTAAATGTGGTAGTTTAATTGAGGAAACAAAGTCAATTTTTTTCTACAGTGTGTTTGATAACATCTTTTTCTGAATTTTGTCAAGAGGAAAAAAAAGCTTCAGTTGGGTATGTGTATGATACTTCCCTAGAGAAACAGAACCAGTATTTTACACACACACATGCATACACGGGGATGCGCATATATATGTATATGCACATGCACACACACATATGTGTATATACATATATGTATACCCACATGCAAAGGGATTTAGAATAAGGAATAGGCTCACACAGTTATAGAGGTAGGCAAGGCCAAATTCTGCCCAGCCAGTGTCCACTTAGAGTCGGAAGGTTGGAAACTGCTGTAGCACCATGAACAGCTGATGTCAGGCAGGAAGAGCTGATGCTCCATTTCAAAGACTATTAGGTAGAAGAATTCCCTCTTAATCAGGGAAAAGTCAGCCTTTTGTTATTTTTAGGCTTTCAACTGATGGAATGAGGCCCACTCACATTAGGGAAGGCAATCTGCTTTAGTCAGTCCACTGATTTAAATGTTAATCGCATAAATTAACACTCTCACGGAAATACTCAAAATGTTTGACCAAATATCTGGTGCCCCATTGCCCAGTCAAGTTGACACATAAAATTAACCATCACCATGTGTGTAATTTTGAAATATGATTATGCAGCCCAGATATTATCTATTCAAATCCCCTTCCATATGAAGTGAGTGCCTGACCTTTTCCCAGTATTTTCCAGGAATTCTGGGTGTGTGTGAGACTGAATTGTGTTCTTCCCAGTCACTTCTGACTTCATGCTCTTGCTTGAGTTTTCTTTTTTATGGATTTCTCATTGCCACATGTGTGTTTTGTTTCTACATTACCCAGTGTCAGCAAAGACACAGCTCCTCTCCCTAATTTCCACATATACATGTATACAAATACAAACACACGCCAACACTTCGTCCAAAACATTTGTATATATGAGATATTTAATGAAGATATTGAGAGTACAGGAGGATTTCCTGTACCAGAAATGCAAACAATTTATATTAGACATTTTTGATCATAAATAGTTTGGCCATTTTGGCCCATCGAATCTACAAAAGTAAGGTGAATACGCCTTTTCTACTGGGCTCAAGAACAAAATATTAGAACTTTTGCTAATATTTCTTTTCTTTTTCTTTTGATTTTTGTTGTTGTTGTTGTGATAGGGTCTTGCTTTGTTACCCAGTCTGAAGGGTAGGGGTGCAATCATGGTTTACTGTAGAGTCACCCTCCTGGGTCAAACGATCTTCCCACCTTACCCTCCTGGGCTCAAATGATCTTCCCAGCCTCCAAAGTAGCTGGGGTCACAGGTATGCACCACCATGCCCAGCTAATTCTTTTTATTTTTGTAGAGACAAGGTCTCACAATGTTGCCCAAGCTGGTAAACTCCTGGCCTCAAGCAATCCTCCAGCCTCAGTCTTTCAAAGTCCTGGGATTACAGGCATAAGCCAACAAGCCTGACCCAATATTTATTTATGTATTTATTATTTTTGAGATGGAGTCTTGCTCTGTTGCCCAGGCTGGAGTGCAGTGGCATGATCTTGGCTCACTACAACCTCCACCTCCCAGTTTCAAATGATTCTCCTGCCTCAGACTCCCGAGCAGCTAGGACTACAGGCATGTGCCACCACATCTGGCTAATTATTTTGTATTTTTAGTAGAGATGGGGTTTCAACATATTGGCCAGGCTGGTCTTGAACTCCTGACCTTGTGATTTGCCTGCCTCGGCCTCCCAAAGTGCTGGGATTACAGGCGTGAGCCACTGCACAGTGCCTCTGATATTTATTTTTAATGTAAAATATAAGTAAGAAATTAAGCTTTACCAATATCAGATCAATATGTATATTTACAAAATGTTAAAATATACATATATTTAAATAACATGCTCAAAAATTTTTACTAATTAACATGCAAAATAAAAAAAAATTTGTAAATTACTGCTTTAACTACATGCCTTATTTCTTCACCTTTTTTCCAAGCCCTCCTTTCTTTTCTCTCTACAATACTTGTTTCCACTCTCTATGCAAAAATAATAATACTAATGAAAGTCAGTTATGAATACCTTCAACTCAATTATAACTGATCTTTCTCCAGTGCTTATCCACAACTCTACCTTAGTCTTGCTTTTGGATTTCCAAAGATGCATTTATTGTAGTTTTCCTCCTGTATTAAGGAGGGAGGAGAGGGGGCTTATTCAACTCTGAGGAGATCCTTGGCCTAGCTAACCGTGAAGAATGAGGAAAGGGCCCCAGAGGCACAGTGAGTTTGTCTTTGGATTAAATATCGTGGATACAAAGAGTTTTGCAGAAAGCAATTTATTAGACAGAAAGAGAGAAAGAAATAGCTCCCATGCTGCCATGAGAGGTGATCCAGAGAAGTAATTCGAACAGGGAGGGAGCTGCATGATTTTAACCCTTGAGATATCCCCTCCCCATTCATGTTCTCATCCAATGAGAGGAGTTCTTTCAAAATTCCTCTGGAGTGA
This sequence comes from Cheracebus regulus, assembly GCA_963574635.1. Lineage (NCBI taxonomy): Eukaryota > Metazoa > Chordata > Mammalia > Primates > Pitheciidae > Cheracebus > Cheracebus regulus. The sequence goes on along the minus strand of CAUYQU010047500.1, from coordinate 818 downwards.
TTGATCTTTGACTCTGATACCAGATTGGCTAGCTTTTGGTGGGCTTTTAGGACAAAGGAGCCCACCTGGTTTTCTAGCCTGTGCGGAAAACCCAGACAAAGAACCTCATGTTCCCCAATGGAGCCGTGGAACGGGAAACTCCTGCCTTAGGAACCATGCCCCTTGTGGACGCAGGAAGAGTTTTTCTTTAACATAGTCCCTCATTCCCAACCCACAAAGTCTGGAGCAAAAGAACAATAAGGTGGTGTACTTTCTCATTGTTAGGAATGACAATTGAAAGGAAGAATTACCCAGTACTTAGTTTTAATTTTAAACAATAATTCATTCTCTCTCTCTCTCTCTCTCTCTCTCTCTTCCCCTCCCCCTTTCTCTCCCTTTCTCCCTCCCTCCCCTGGGAGCTGAAGTGTATGTGGCTTCAGAATGTTTCCCTACTAACATCACTAGGAAATTCCAGTGTCAGATGAGAAGTGGTTGTGAGTGTGAGGTTTGTTTCCGAGGATAAAACGAAGAAACTGAGGCCAGCACCAAAATAATCCAATGCAAGGGAATTTATTCAGGCTCCCGGGTGAGGTTCTGCGGTCCGGAGAGGAGGGGCCGGAGAAGTCACACAGACTCCTCTCACACAGGGGGTTTTTATAGTGAGTCTATTTTTAGACAGTGAGTCTATTTTTAGACAAGGGGTTTTTATAGGGGGTGAAACAGCTCGATTGGTTGTGGGAGAGCAAGACTGCTATTGGGTAAGTTACAAGCCTTGACCTAGGACTTGGCTTGTTAAAACTCGGCTGCTATTGGTTGTTAGGGCTTAGCTGCTATTGGTT
>CAUYQU010047499.1:0-95261 GCA_963574635.1 Cheracebus regulus | reverse complement strand
TATCTGGGCTGGGCGTGCTCACAGACATGTCCCAGCTCTCCATTGCTTTTACCTGTTTAGAAAAGTTTTAGGTTGTGAGCCAATAGGGTTTTAGTTTAGATTGTGAGGTCTGGCTCCAGCCAAAGGAGATCAGACACAGCAGCAAGGACAACCCCAAATGTGTAAGGGATAAATTTGTCTGTTTTCCTTTGTTCATTGTACTCTCATGGCATGATGGCTGGCGAGGGTGCCCTTCCTGCAGTCCAGGAAGTAAAACTTGTGTTGCTGAAAGATCCTTTGTCTCAATGCTGATTCTTCTTTGCAGCACTGAGCATCTATTCCCAACAACTCATTTATTCACATATATGTACACACCCTGAAGGTTCATGTATTAGCATTTTTAACTACAATGTTGCAAACATTGTACCATATCACTACTACAATATTACAATCATCTGTTGATCAGCATCTGGGTCGTTTTCCAGTTTTTCCCTTTGTTCTTTCAGTTATCACTCACAGACCTGCGGTGTCCTTGCTGGTGTCTCTGGTTCCCGTGAGCAGATGACACCCCTGTCCAGTGATTCACCTGTGCCACCAGGTATCAAAATCCCCTGAGAGCTGTTCATGGACCACAGGGCCCCACTCCCAGAGCTGGGGGCGCAGCCATTCTGGGGCAGGGCCCAGGAAGATGCATTCATAACAACCCCGCCATGATACTGAGGCTGCTCGCCCAGGGCCCCGCTTTGAGAACCTGTTGAGGGTGGCACTGCTGGCCATGGGGCACTTCTTCTTTTAAAGTCACATTGTTTCCCAAACAGGCTGTGACCAGCAGAGTTGACTGTTCATGAAATTCAGATTCAGCCAGGCACGTGACTGTCACAGCCAGCGCTGGCCGCTCCTTTACGTGGACGTTGATGCCCATGTGGACTTATGTTCCTCAGCTGACCAAGGGGCCCTTGCTGGGTAGGACTGTCTTGTCAACACACAGAGCATGCAGAAGGCACCAAGTGGTGTGTCAGGGCTGCTCCTGACATGACCCAAAGTCCCCAGGGTTGAATTCTCATTCTTCTTACATAACCATAACAACCAGCGCCCTGTCATCTGGGCACAGCTCGTTCGGTATGGGGCTTTGCGGTCCAAGTGTCTGGGGTGAAAGCCCAGCCCTGTGACTGGCCAGCTTCTATTCCCAGCTGAGGCTGGAGATCATGGTGGCAGCGCCTCTCAGGAGTTGTTTGGCAATGTGCTGGCCACGGGCCTGCCATGAGCAGAGAGGCTGCGTAAATGCTGGAAAAACCTTTGCGTTGGCCCTGCTTATCTCTCCCCTCCCTTCTGGAGGGGGCAGCAGGTGTGCACAGCTCTCTTGGCAGAGTAGCAAAACGGAGGTTTAAGGGAACACTGGTTGCATCTTCACACCTGGGACCTCTTGCTCAAAGTTCAGTGGTTTAAAGTTAAATTCAGAAAAGTCTGGGTCCTAATCCCATCTCAGCCATTTTCTCCATCCCTCCACCCCCATATTTTGCAAATGTTGGATTGACCTGACCCCCAGGATCTCGCAGCTGACAGGCAGGACACCCCTTGATGGGGCAAGTGCTGTGGGTACACAGAGGGGCATCGTGCTCAGCTGGGGCCACCGTGTGCTTGGGTGACAAAGCAAGACTCCATTTCAAAAACATAGAAAAAAAGGAATGTATTGGTTAACTTGGGCTGCCTTAACAAAATACCATAGAATTTGTGGCTTAAACAAGACACATTTCCTCCTAGTTCTGCAGGCTGGAAGTCTGGTGATCCTGGGTACACGTGGTCAGGTTCTGGTGAGACACTCTTCCTGCAGACAGCTGCCTTCTTGCTGTGTCTTCATGTGGTGGGCAGAGAGGGAGAGAGCTCTTCAGTATCTCTTAGCCCGGGTCTCACTCTCACCCAGGCTGCTGGAGTACAGTGGTGCAATCACAGTTCACTGCAATCATTGAACTCCTTGGTTCAAGCAATCTTCTCGTCTCATCCTCCCAAGTTCCCGGAACTACAGACATGTGCCACGACGCCCTGCTAATTTATTTATTTATTTTGTAGAGACAGGGGTCTTGCTTTGTTGCCCAGGCTAGTCTCAAACTCCTAGACTTAGGTGGTCCTCCCACCTTGGCCTCCCAAAGTGCTAGGATTACAGGTGTGAGCCATAGTGCCGGGCCTTTGGTGCCTCTTTGAAGGACACTAATTCTATCAGATCAGGGCCCCACCCTTATAATCTCATTTAACCTAATTACTTCCCTAAAGGCCCTGTCTCCAAACGCAGTCACTCTGGAGATTAAGGCTTCACATACAGATGTTCGGGGGCAGAATTCAGTCCATAGCATGGAATCGCACAGTATTTGTCCTTTGGTGACTGGCTTGCTTCACTCAGTGTTTCCAAGTTTCACCCACGTCGCCGCATGGGTCTGGACTTCACCGTTCGTGCAGGCTGACTCACACTCCACGGCGCCGACAGCCCGCATTTTGTTTATGGACATCTAGCCCTCCTGTTTCCACCTTGGGGATATGGAGGAAAATGGGGTGAGCCAAGCCCTGTGATCCCCAGGACCAGCCACATCGTCGGGGCCAGGGCAGAATGAAACCGCGGGCCTGGTCTCAGCCCGGCCCTCCGTCCCTAGAGCAGCTCGCACCGCTGCAGCCCCTGGACGCCCCGGGCGACGCCGCGCTGAGCAGGACGCAGGACAGGCGCCCTCGCTGGCGCTGCTCGCGTGGAACAGCGCAGGGAGCCATGCAGCCCAAGGGAAAGCTAAGAATTGTTAGGCTTTTTCTCTAAAGTCAGTATCTCAAAAAATAATTCCGGAGTGAAGCATTTAATATCGACATTCAATAAAGCAGGAGATACCAGCCCGACGAAAACCGCGTTAAGTTTTCCACGTGCATGAACTCGGTCATCCCCAATGAAGAACCCGCCGGCCGAGCCAGAGCCTCGTCACGTGACCAGGCGGGCGCGGGTAGCCCCGTGCGCAGGCGCGGACCCTGACGCCGGCCAAGGGAGGCGCAGACCGCCTGCGGCGCCTGCGCTGTAGGCGGGGGCGGAGCCGCGCGGAGGCCGGAAGGAAGCTGGAGGGGGCGGGGCGAGTGAGGGAAGCCCGCCGGCCGCAGGACGACCGTCGCGGCCTGATGACGTCGCACAATGGCCGGCCCCCGCGGGTAGTGGAGCCCGTTTGTTCCGCCCGCGTCGAGGCTGAAGCCAGAGCCTGTGAGAAGCGGAAGGGCCAAGGGACGTCTTCTCCACGCCGCTCCGACTCCAGCGGAATCGTGGCCCCCCTCTCCGCCCAAGCGCTGAGGTAAGCTAGGGCCGGGCGGGAGGCGGGAGGCCGGGCTAGCGGCGGCGGGAGGAGGAGGCCGCCGAGGCGGCGGCGGGAGCGAGGCCCGGGAGCCGGGCGCGCCTCCGGCAGTGCGCGGCCGCGGGCCGAAGCGTGGCCCTCGGGCCCACGGAGGGGGACGCTGAGACAGGTACCACCCCGCGTTCCGTCCGCAAGCCGGCCCCGCGGTCCTGGGTCGCCCAGGACGTCCGCGGTCCTCGCGCGCTGCCTCCGCGCCCCGCGGCGGAGTTTATTTTCCTGGAGCTGTCATTTCTCTTCCGGGCCACTCGCGTGGCACATGTGTGCCGCCCGCCAAGGGGCGGTGAGAGGCGCCCAGATTCACCTCCGGAGTAGGTCAGCCCGAGCTGTTGATGGGCTCTTCGGGGAACTTTGAGATCCGCAGCTTCAAAGTGTGCACAGGTTGGACGCATTGATTGCCGCAAGACGCGCGGTCTCTTAGGAATGTGTAACTTCCTTGCCCCTTGGATTAGGAGATCAGAGGTGCCAGGTACTTGATATAAACTAATTGCATTTCTGAGGCTGGAAGAACCGAGACTTACAACCTTGCTCCTGCCAAAAATTAAGTTTTCCTGAGTACTTTATGACAGTTGAGTTTGCCAACTTAGAGCAATTGACCGTTTTAAATGAGCTTTGTTCCTCCAGCTTATTTGCAAGCGTAGGTCATTCTTCAGACCCATTTGGGAAAATGGAAGAAGAGAGCATTTGGCATCTGAAGTACCGTTTAGGGTACAGCAGGGCGTTCCTCATTTCTCCTGTGAGGCTCACCTCCAGCCTGGGTTGTCTGTAGTCTTTCTTTCCCGTTCAGTAGTTGGGATTCTCTGGGTGAGCCTGCACCTAGGCTCAATCCCACTTCCAAGCCTTGGGAGGAGAGTCTTTGCATGATGTTTTTACTATCTGAGGGCAGTACGGAGCCCAACCTGCCCTGGAACCAGTCAGATGTGTCCCAGAGCTGGAAACTCTTCTCCCGCTTTAGGTGGGACATGCTCAAATGTTGTAAGAAAGCTTTGTGGAGTCACTCCAGAAAGCAAACGGTAAGTTAACCTGTGGCCCAGATCGTGTTGAGAGATTTGTATTTTATCACAGCTACAGAGCATCTTAAGGTGAGTACCTCCTTATCAAGGAGTTTTGTGGTCAAGCTTGGTCATTTTGCTAGTGGGATCTGTCACCAACCTTGATAACCTTCATTTAGATATTGTAAGTTCATGAGGTTGAGTCAGAATTTTAACCAGATGTACCAGAACGTAGGCATTCAAATAGGGACTGCTCTGTTGAAAGTAATTGTCCCAAAATATTAAGCTTGTATTTCATTGGTGCTTCTTTGCCAAAACCTCTGTAGAACTCCTGTTTTGGTAGTGAAAATGTAGTCATATGGGAAACTCAGTCTTATTCAGCAGTCACACTCCAGGTTTGACCACAAGTTGATTTACATGGTTGGTAGCTCACCTCATCAGGTGAGGCTGTGACCGGTAGCACTTTCTCAAAGTGACCAGTTTGAGAGGAGGATTTGCCACCGCTGAGAATCCCAGAAGACTTCTGCAGGGTTGGAAGGTCATTCGAAATGAGAAAGTCCCCAAATGCTCTGCATGTCAACAGTGCCATTGGAGTCTATGCATCCTCCCAGAGGGGCTGCTGGGAAGGGAGGTAGCACCTATTCTTTATTATTATTATTATTATTATTACTGTTATTATTTAGAGACCTTGCCTTGCTCTGTTGCCCAGGCTGAAGTGCCATGGCATGATCTCCGCCCACTGCAACCTCCTCTTCCGAGGTTCAAGCGATTCTCTTGCCTCATCTTCCTGAGTAGCTGGGATTACAGGCACCCAGCACAATGCCCAGCTAATTTTTGTATTTTTTTTTAAGTACAGACAGAGTTTCACCATGTTGGCCAGGTTGGTTTCAAACTCCTGACCTTAAGTGATCTGTGCACCTCGTCCTCCCAAAGTGCTGGGATTACAGGTGTGAGCTGCTGTGCCTGGCCAGTAGCACCTACTCTTGTGTCTGAATTCTGGTATCATCTTTTACAAATTAGGCACTTATTTTAAATTATTTTATGATATGCAACAGGTAGTTCCTCAAGTAATGAGATTTTTGTTACGTATTCAACAAACATTTATGAAGTATCATCTGCCAGATGCGGAAAGCAGCAGAGGTGGGACTGTGGGCACTTGTCATTTCAGTCCTCAGGCAAGTTCACCCATCTTGTGGATCAGGGTACTGGGGGTTTATTTCTAAATCATGCTGAGAATCTTCCATTATAGAGTGATAGTGTAAGAAGGCCAAATTGGGCACAAATTGCAAACATGGTGTCACTTGAGACTTGGCCAGAGGATCCTCTATATCATTGTCTACACTTAAGAGGCTACGTTTCCCTTCCTAGCAGCTGGCATAGGGTGCACAGTCAGAGACCTGCCAAATTGTATTTCTCCTGATTCCCAGTGACATTCCTTCTGTCCTGTGCCGCTAGGTGTGACTCAGGTTGCATCTCATAAACAGGTAGATTCATCAGCATGTTTTTCTCTAAAAGGTGTTCACCTGTGTGTCGCCTCTGATAGTAAAACCCCAGGAGGTTCCATGGGAAAGAAAACACTGACTCCTTTACTCAGGAGCTTGTCAGGGCCTCCTAGGGCCCCCATGTGCCTAGCAAAGCCCCTGTTTGTACCTGTCGTGATTGTTAATGGTGCCGCCTTTCAGTGGTAGCTGTGTTGCCAAATGCCAGCCCTTTGCCTAATCTGAGCCCTCCCACTTAGGCACTCTGCTAGGGACAGATGGAAGGGTTTCCCAGCAGACTTGAGGGTCAGTAGCTGCAATACAGTGTGGTATGGATGCAGATGCAGAAGAAGAATGTTTAGTGTACCAAGGTAGGAGTTCTCAGGCTGAGCCCATGGGTGGGCCTTGGAGGGTTTGAACTCCCCAGAATGGAAGGTAAATTGTGCATATTCTGGCTTTTCTAGGGAGAGGAGCCGTACCCTTCATCTCAGAGCATTTTGTGATCCCCAGAAGACACCAGTGACATAGAAGTTATTGGATTCATGTCCAGTTTGTGGGCCTAATGTTTGAATTTCAGACAAGTTTAAAATTCTACGATTTCACCAGTCGGATCTCTATAAACTCATTTTATTTTATTTATTTATTTATTTATTTTTGAGATGGAGTTTTACTCTTGTTGCCCAGGCTGGAGTGCAATGGTAAGATCTCGGCTCACCGCAACCTCGCCTCCCAGGTTCAAGCAATTCTGCTGTCTCAGCCTCCAGAGTAGCTGGGATTACAGGCATGTGCCACCACACCCATCTAATTTTGTATTTTTAGTAGAGACGGCATTTTTCCATGTTGGTCGGACTGATCTCGAACTGCCAATTTCAGGTGATCCACCCGCCTGGCCTTCCAAAGTGTTGGGATCACAGGTGTGAACCACCATGCCCAACCAGACTCATTATTTTTAAACTAGTAGTCTGTACAGACTATACAGTAACATTTCCGTCTTAATGAAAATGTATAGTTTGGGCATTTAAAAGGACTGGGATAGGAATGTAGATGGAACAGCACAAAACTTTAAAAGAGAGAAAAGTGGGAAAATCTGCTAGTTTAGTAGAAGATACCAGTTTATGCATAGGCTGTGTTCCAGAAACACTTAGAAAATCGTGTTGGAACTTGGGCCCCCCTTTCCTCTAGAAACAGCAGTTAAAAGTGGGGGTTGTTTCCCACAGCAGGAGCAGTTGATTCCTTCCCTCGTGTAGCGTGCTGTGCTGAAGCACAGGCTTGTGAAGTTGGTCTGAGCTGTGTTCCTGGATATCCACTCAGTAGCGTTAGGGCCTTGCTTTCCCCATTTATAAAAGGGGACCATCACGTATGTGGAAGGTTGGTGTGAGGAAAAGGAATAATGTGCAGACACAAGGTATTCACGTGCCTGACCAGTCTGTGAGGAAATGGTGGTGGCTGTTGGTTTTACTGCAAAAGTGGTTTCAGCATTGTCATTGTTTATGAAGTAGGTTCTCAGGTAGTTGTTGAAACAGTAAGTGACTCTCTAGTGCCTGGAGAGACTTGAGCAGAATCCGACAGGCGTGATGGGAGTGTGGTTTTAAGGTGACGGTTACATCTGCTCACCCTCACATGAATTCAGTTTCAGTGAACACATATTGCACACGTTGCAGGCATATTGTCAGAGGTATCTCATCAGATATTATAACATCCTCCTAAAGTGGCTGATGTTGTCCCGTATTTCAGATGAAGAAACAGAAGGGTGGCGAGTGTATGTAAGCTAGGAAGCAGTAGAGCTGGGCTTTGGGTTTTGACTCAGAAGCCCACACTCTGCTTGGTCCTCATGTCTCAGGAGGGAAACTGCACACTGAAACGCAGTCTTCTTGCTGCCTGGGACCACTTGTGTTAGTTCAGATATTTGAAGTAAAGCACTCTTTTTCTTTCATTTCTTACCCTATTCCATTTCCTACCCTTCCGTTTCTTATCCTTCCATTTCATTTCAAGCTTGTCAAAATATCGAAAAAGCATTTGATTGTGCCCAGTCATCGCAGTGAAATCAAAGTACACACCAGTTTGTGCCTGGGCCTTGGAAAACGGCTGTCTGGATTTGGAGAGTCTGTGCCAAGCATTGCTTTGTAGGGGGGTAGCCTATTGCAAAGCCAGTGGCAGGCACAGGTGTGTGTTTTCTGTCTGCAGAGTATCAATTGTGTGGGGTTTTTTTGTTTTGTTTTGTTTTTTGAGACAGAGTCTCCCTCTGTTACCCAGCCTGGAGTGCAGTGGCATGATCTTGGCTCCCTGCAACCTCCACCTCCCAGGTTCAAACAATTCTCACAGTTCTCCTGCCTCAGCCTTCTGGGTAGCTGGGATTACAGGCACATGCCACCATGCCCAGCTAATTTTTTTGTAATTTTTAGTAGAGATGGGGTTTCACCATTTGGCCAGGCTGGTCTTGAACTCCTGACCTTGTGGTCCACCCGCCTTGAACTGGTCTTGAACTCCTGACCTTGTGATCCACCTCCCAAAGTGCTGGGACGAGCATGAGCCACTGCGCCAGACCAATTGTGTGATTTGTAAACACAGTGGCTCACGCCTGTAATCCCAGCACTTTCGGAGGCCAAAGCAAACGGATCACCTGAGGTCGGGAGTTCGAGACCAGCCTGACCAACATGGAGAAGCCACATCTCAACTAAAAATACAAAATGAGCTGAACATGGTGGTACGTGCCTGTAATCCCAGCTACTTGGGAGGCTGAGGCAGGAGAATCATTTGAATCCAGAAGGTGGAAGTTGTGGTGAGCCGAGATTGCACTACTGCACTCCAACCTGGGCAACAAGAGCAAAACTCCTTTCCAAAAAAAAAAGTAGTTTGAGGGGACATTTAGTTTTGCATAAAAGTTGGTTTAAGAGATAACTTGTTTCCAAGGTTAACATTAGACTATAAAACATGGGAATCAGAATTTGTCACGTTTCAGGTCTCCGTATATGAAACTCAGTTCAGTCTGGGACATCCTACCGGGAACCAGGTGCTCCACTTAGGCAGCTGGGGAGATGTGAAGTACCTGTGCTTCTGTAGGGAAGATGTTTAAGTATACATTACAATAAAAATTATACAAAGATAGTATACGATGTTACTAGTGTCATTAGCTAGGCAAGAGAGGGAGTCGCCAGTTTGCCACTGGTGACTTGTGCTGCAACTCCACGTATAGTCCCAGCCTTCAGCGATGAAAGCAGAGAGGCCTTAGCCGCCTTGGTGCTTGTCATCCTTGCTTTTGTGTCCTTGGGCTGCAGAAATGCTCTGTGCAGCAGGCACCCCTATGATACTATTTGGGGATCGGCCCCTTGCCTTTCCTATTTTCAGCAGTGTATACTGGTTTGAGACTACCTTTAATAAAAGAGAGAGGAGGGTCTCACCATGTTTCCAGGCTGGACTCAAACTCTTAGGCTCAAATGATCCTCCCACCTCAGCCTTCCAAGTAGCTGGGATTACAGGCACATGGTCACCACACCTGGCTTAGGACGGACTTTTTCATCATTCCGCCCAGTAGTCTGCATAGTAACTCGATAGTGTAGAAAACCAAAAAGTGAATCATTTTCAGAACTGTCTACTTTCAAGTGAATTAAAATGGATTGGTTGTTTTGTAAATCTATGTTGCTGACCATTTAGGGGTTTTTGTTTTTTGTTTTTTATTTTCTTTATTTTTTGACACGGAGTTTCACTCCTGTTGCCCAGGCCAGAGTGCAGTGGCGCATTCTTGGCTCACTGCAACCTCCGCCTCCTGGTTTCAAGCGATTCTCCTGCTTTGGCCTCCCAAATAGCTGGGATTGCAGGCACCCACCACCACGCCCGTCTAATTTTTTGTATTTTTGGTAGAGACAGGGTTTCACCATGTTAACCAGGCTGATCTTAAACTCCTAAATAACCTCAGGTGATCCACCCACCTTGGCCTGCCAAAGTGCTGGGATTACAGGTGTGAGCCACCATGCCTGGCCCATTTAGTTTTTATAAAGTGATTAATTTTAAATTATATTAAATTTTAAATTATTTTATTTGAGACAGGGTCTCTCTCTGTCGCCCAGGCTGAAGTGCAGCCTCGACCTCCTAGGCTCCAGTGATCCTCCCACCTCAGCCTCCCAAGTAGCTGCGACTACATACAGGTGGTGCCCTATCACACCAAGCTAATTTTTGTATTTTTTTGTAGAGACGGGGTTTTGCTGTTCTAGAACTCCTGGACTCAAGTGATCTGCCCACCTCAGCCTCCCAAAGTGCTGAGATTACAGGCATGAGCCAGTGCACCTGGCCAATTTTGCTCTAATGTGTACTTAATTTTAATGATTTCCATTAACAGCAAAAAAAAAAATGTTTGTCTGTAGGGTTAGATACCAACTCTTGATACTATGCGTCTTTAAACAGGTTGTCCTATTACAAGTGTACATTTAAAAGTTGCATATTTTTATCTTAAAGGGCACCAAAGGGGATTCTGAGGGGCTGTCAGAGGCCAGCCTTTGAAAAGCGTGTTCAGTAACAACAGGCTCCAGACCTGGAAACTGTCGAAGGCTGGCCTAGCTTCCTGCTTCAGAATGACTCCAGAAAAGTGGTCAGACACAGGCCTGCAGTTTTGTTCTCTCATTCCATGAGACAGTTTATCTTGAATTTCAAAAGTAAATACTCTTAAAGAATTCAGACAGCTGTCCCTTGCAGTCCATGTCTTGTTGCTCACTTTATGTTAACGTGTGTGTGCTGCCCTTGAGTGGGGAAGGGCTAGGCCAGGCTGCATCTCATTCTGCCACTTCTCGTTTTGTGCAATTGCTAAAAACGGGAGGCACTTAACATCCAGCTTAGCCCTGCAGAGTCTTGCCTCATGGAGTGGAGTTGTGCCTGTGTTTCTCTGCAGAGTGGAGTGTGGGGCCAAGCAAGGCCAGGAAAGTGAGGACAAGGTTTGTTTACCCTTTTGCTAAAGGCTGTAAATTTGTGTTCTCTCTTTTGCAGAACCGTGGGTACCGATGGATGTGGCCGAGAGCCCTGAACGGGATCCTCACTCCCCAGAGGATGGAGAGCAGCCACAGGGGCTCTCGGATGATGACATTCTGAGGGACAGCGGGTCCGATCAGGATTTGGACGGAGCGGGGGTGAGGGCTTCTGATTTGGAGGATGAGGAAAGTGCAGCCAGAGGGCCAGGACAGGTGGAGGAAGAGAATCGCTCCGACGAGGAGGACCGGGCAAGTGAGCCTAAATCCCAAGACCGGGACTCAGAGGGGAATGAGCTGAGCCGGGGCCCGACCAGCTCCCCACACGAGGAGGAGGGGGACGAAGGGGAGGAAGACCGGACAAGCGACCTTAGGGATGAGGCCTCGTCAGTCACCAGGGAGCTGGATGAGCATGAGTTAGACTACGACGAGGAGGTCCCTGAGGAGCCGGCTCCCACCGTCCAGGAGGATGAGGCCGAGAAAGCTGGGGCCGAGGATGATGAAGAGAAGGGTGAAGGTGCTCCTGGGGAGGAGGGGCAGGCTGGTGTTCAGAGTCTGGGAGAAAAGGAATCCCTGGAGGCTGCCAAGGAGAAAAAAAAAGAGGACGACGACGGAGAAATTGATGACGGGGAAATAGACGTGAGTATGATGGAGCAGGGTGTCCAGGGTGTCTGGCCCAGCAGCCTGACACAGGCTGGTGCGGGGGAGGAGGGACTCTGCAGGGGATGGACTTGGTGATTTGTTACTAGAGATGATGGCGGGACAGGCATGCAGGAGAGTGACAGGCTTGTTTGGGGGTCAAAGAAAGACCCAGAAATCAAGTATGGGAGTTGGCAGCTCCAGAAACTGGCAGCGGGGTTTCCATGGCCCCTGGCCGGCCAGCTACTCGGATTGCTTGGGTTGTGGTAAAAGGCCAAGCGCCCGGTGTTTTTAGGTTCTAGGAGTGAGAGGTAATGTTTTCTCTTGACTTTGCTGTCTTTGAGTGATATATGAGTTAGTGTTCAACCAGAAACCACATGAGTTTCCACTCTTGTCATGTTTTTGGACCGAAAAGAATGAGAAAAGTTTCCATCTGGTTCTGGATGTTCTTGTCGGCATTTTAATGTTGGCCCTAGAGCCTGTCCTCTGGTGAGGGCACCTGCCGGGCCACGCCTCTCTGGACCTGTCCCTGAAAAGACTGGTGGAGGCTGGGTCCACAGGACTGTGTCACAGCGCCTCAGTTTCTGACAAAGCCAGCACACGTCTTTGTACATTGAATTAATCTGGCTTTCAGGTTGAGGGGAAGGCAGTATTATCTGTCATCTGAGATATGGGTAGGTGGGGTCTTCTTGGCAGTTGATCCTGTTGGAAAAGTTATGAGTGTTTTGGAAGAAACAGCCCAAAGTCCTCCTGAGCGATGCTTTCCAGAGCTATTGACCTGAAAGGAGCTGAGCAAGAGACAGAGCAGTTGAACTGAACTGGGTTTGTTGTTTTGTTTTAAGGATCTCGGGGAAGGGGAGTCATTACAGTGGAAGGTGCAGTTTCATGTTCTGGGCTGAGGCAGGTGAAGATCGTCAGAGGTGTAACCACTGGTTTGCCTTGAGCGCCCTGCTTTTCTTTTTGTTTTGAGACGGAGTCTGCTCTGTTACCCAGGCTGGAGTGCAGTAGCGCCATCTCGGCTCGCTGCAGCCCCCGTCCCCCAGGTTCAAGCAATTCTCCTGCCTCAGCCTCCTGAGTAGCTGGGGTTACAGGAGCCTGCCACCATGCCTGGCTAATTTTTGTATTTTTAGTAGAGACGGGGTTTCGCCATATTGGCCAGACTTGTTTCAAACTCCCGACCTCAGGTGATCCGCCCATCTCAGCCTCCCACAGTGCTGGGATCACAGGCATGAGCCACCACGCCTGGTGAGTGCAATGCTTCTCTAGTAGCATGTTGGTTTGCACACACGGTCTGTGTTCGAATGTGTCTTGGCCATAGCTGATGACTGACAGTGCTCAGTGATTTACAGGGTTTGAAGTATTGCTCCTCTAACTTTATGGGACAGGCATGTGCTTAAAGGCTTAGAATTTTAGACGTTTCATGTTTTCACAACTAAGTGTAGGAAGTACTCTCCTCAGCCAGTGCTTTTTGCAAGAGGAGACATACACAGGGCTGGCAGAGGGGAAGGAGATGCGGTGAGACTCAGGTTCGTCAATTTGGGTGAACAGGTTGGGTTGAGGTTGCCCATGAGTTTGAGTTTTCAGTGTCCTGGGGATAATAGCCCTGTATGTACACCACCACTGAGAGTGCAGCAGGCTGTGCACCCAGGGCTCTGGCGCGCTCCAGTTCCTCTGACGAGGACTGGCTGCCAACCCATAAATCTTGGGGGAGATTGATGAGTCAGGTCCAGGGTCCCCGTAGTGGTCCTGAAAGGCCGTGGCTATGGGTGTGGGTGTTGCAGTACATAGGCTGAGCCTGAGCCCAGCTGGCCTAGAGGATGGCCCTGGCTGCCCAGGGCCTGGTTGTGCTGGTTTTCCCTAGACACACTCCTGGAAGAAAAATGCCATTCTTGCCCATCTAGACCCTGCCTCCCTGCTTGGCTCTGTCTTGTGAGGGGACCCACAGTTGCAAACGGGTTGCTGCTGCAGAAACCACAGCACAGCCCCCTCAGCAACCAGGAGGCAGGTTCCTTCCCACAGCACAGACTGCCTCTGGCGCCCCGCCTCCCCAACTGGTCTGTGCTCCTGGACAGCAGCAAGGTGGACCTTGCCCTGTCCCATGCTGAGTGTGACCGGGCAGAGCAGGGCTGGCTCCTGCGATGGGGGCAGCAGGCTTTAACCAAGGCGGACAGTGCTGTGAATGGTGGGCTGAGCCCCGACGAGAGCACGTGTGACTTCAGGCCCCTGGGCTGCCTGCCCCAGCAGCTCCTGTGGTCTCTCCTCTTGTTCGCACACCCAGCGACGTCCCAGGCTCCTCCATCCTTTATGTGTTGACCTCAACATTTGGGTAGGTTGTTTCCCTGTTGCACCTGCCTCTCTGTCATGACATAGGCTCTGTGTGTGTGTGTGTGTGTGTGTGTGTGTGTGTGTGTGTGTGTGTGCACCTGCTGCTTCTCCTACTCCCAAGAACATTTTTCCTAAGACTGGGCCTACCTGGCTGGGTCCCCTGTCTCCCAGGGGAGACACATGGTGTGCAGCCCGTCAGTAGAGGAATCCCACTTGCCTGGGGCACATCGAAGGTGAGAGCATTTGTAATGTGAAGTGGCAGTGAGTGGAAGGTCCACACTCAAGAGCCAGTCACAGATGGAGGGGAGATATGTGACCAGCATCCGCCCTCCACCCTTGAGGTGCATGCATCCTGTGCATGAAGAGCTGTCACTCGGCTGCTTTCAGCTTTTTCTCCTCTCAGGCCCAGTTCCAAGCCTGTTGTCTGCTCTTGCATCTCTGCCGCGTCTGCACCAAGCACCCCTCCTGTGCCTGCCTCTTTCTCGAAGGCCATGCTGCTTTCCTGCATCACACCCCGTTCCCTGTCTCTGGTTATTGCCCTGATGGACTGGGAGCCCTGGGGTACGCCAGGACCGTGAGCAGTCTGCTTCCCACCAGGCCTTTGGCCAGGTCCCCTTTCCTTTCAGTCCCTGGAGAGCAACCTCTGCATGTTGTGCAAACTGTCCATTCTAGAAGGCGCTTTTCCTCATTCCTTCAAACAGAGCCCTGGTGTCAGGTCAGCTGCCTGCTTGCTTCTCTGTGAAGAAGTGTGCTTGGGCGTGTACCCTCACAAATGGATGTTTCTGAGGCCGCACAGCATTCCAGATCCCAGCAGGGTCTTACTGGCCCAGTCGGGAGAGGGGCTGCTCCGCCCAGAGCTCTCCCTGCTGCCTGCAGCCTGTGGCTTGCCCTTTGGCACCCTGGCCTGCTAGATGCCGGGAGCAACTCAGTGGCACAGTCTAGAGAGCCATTTGATTTAGCATTCTTTTCTTTTTTCCTTGATTTTTATTTTTAATTTTTATTGCTTTTAATTTAAAAAATAGAGATGGGGTCTCACTGTGTTACCCAGGCTGATCTTGAACTCTTGGCCTCAAGTGATCCTCCCACCTGGGCCCCCCAAGTCACTGTGGCAAGCCACTGTGCCTGGCCTGATCATTCTTTTTCAGAAGCGCTTTCTCTTCTCTCAGGGTACGTGTCCCTTTTAGATTTTGGGACACTGGGACAGGTGAACTGATTATGGGGTAGTTTCCTTGATTGAGACATCAGTTTCTACAATAAGCCCTTGAAATTCTTTGTCTAAACTGCATAGCTTGTACCTAAGGCCTTGAGTCTGTGTTGGGTATGCTGCCAGAACACCCTCAGATTCAAGTGTCTTCTGGAAGTGCCGCTGGCTGGCATGGTGGGAGGAAAGGGCCCACATGGGGCTGAGGCCCGCTGTTTGCAGCACCTGGCTCATTTGCGGTGTGGACAAGGGTGTCTCTGACACCTCCTGACTTTCAGTCACTGTCTCTACCTGTTCAGGAAGTGGGATAGAACAGGGCCAGGTGCAACAGGCCTTATTTCTGCTCATGCCTTCCCCCTTAAGAGTGTGTGGAGCCTATCCCGGCCCATTTGTGCCCTATGGCGGCCTCTCCTGCCTTTCTCCTAGTGTCTAGTTAGTCCCTCCCCAGAACTGTGTTTCCTGCTTTAAGATGACAAACGCCTTCCAGGCTGGTGGGGCTCAGATTTGCTGTTCCGGTTAAGAGACCTGGCCTGGGTCTATCCGCCCGCTCCTTTGCTCACTCCATCTCCGTGTTTGTATCTGACTTGTCATTTGGTTAGCCAACCTCCCATCTGCGGGAGTACACTGGCCCTTGGAAAGAGTAGGGTGCACATGTCATTCCATTCTCACCTTTTTGAGGACCTCTACATTTGTAGGGTAGCCTCTCAGCCAGCCAGCAGCACAACAGGCCCTGTCCTGAGTGGGTGGGCCACATGACTCCTGTCATAATTGGTGGCTTTCAGTCCACTTGTGTACAGAAATACTTTGGAGCATTGTCTTTGCACATGGTCTATAATATTTTCTCCTGTTCAAATCCACTTTTCCTTTTCCTTTTTTTTTTTTTTTTTTTGAAGCGAGGTTTGGCTCTCTCACCCAGGCTGGAGTGCAGTGGTACTATCTCCACTCACTGCAACCTCCAGCTCCCTAGTTCAAGCGATTCTCCTTCCTCAGCCTCCCAATTAGCTGAAATTACAGGCACCTGCCACCACGCCCAGCTAAATTTTGTATTTTTAGTAGAGATGGGGTTTTGCCATCTTGGCCAGGCTGGTCTCGAACTCCTGACCTTGTGATCCACCTGCCTTGGCCTCCCAAAGTGCTGGGATTACAGGCGTGAGCCACCACACCCACCCACCTTTCCTTTTATGTCTGGATACATGAGCTCTTCTGCAGAAGAGCTTCTTCAGTGAGCCTTATGGCTGTGGGTTTCCTCTCTCAGTGTGATTCTCTTCTGTGTCACTGATAAGGTTCCAAGTGCACCCATCCCATCGCCAGAGGCCAGGCAGCAGCGGCCTTGCCACACTTGGGGAAAGGGACCCTGTAGCATCAGTAGTAGGCTCAGAGGCCTTCTGTGCCAGTTAGCTTCATTATGTTCCGCACAGCCACGTGAAAAAGCGCAAGCCACCGTCCTTACTCACAGCTCTGAGACCTCAGGGGCTCTCGCAACTGAAACCTTACCCTGACTTGGTGGCAGACCTGGCCTGGGCTGGCTGAGGTTGCTCATAGCCTCGTGCCTCCCCTCTTGTGGGAGCGGTCCCAGACTTCTGCACAGGGTTGCTATTTTAGACCCTGTGATGTCACCTTTCTAAAGCCAAAATATTTCTGAATTTTCAAAAGACACCTGGCCTCACAGGGTTCAGATGAGGGATGACAGATCTGTATTTTCACCCCCGTGTTACAGGTGAGACGCCCAGGATTCAGGAGGTTGTGGTTGGCCGGGGTGGCAGTGCCAGGTTGTGCCTGGCCCCAAGGCTTGCCTTCCTCTGGCACAGCAGCTCCACACAGTAGCCCCCTTTCCATATGTGCCTTTGTAAGTAATGTATGTTCACAGAGCTTTTCCTTCTTGTTTAAGAAAGGAAAAGAAGAGGCTGCGCAAAGAAGAAAGCGGAAATCACCTGTATCAGTGCTCAGAGTTCATCCTTGTTGACACGCTACCGGTGAAGTGTTTCCTCTGAAGTTGAGTACTCACGCTTACGTGCTGCATACTTGCTGCTCGTATTTTAAGCAAGGCATGGTGCACGGAGGCTCTCGGTGCAGCCTGCCAGGGTCACCTGCCTTGTTCTGCAAAGGGGAAGGCGAGCTTAGCAGGTCAGGTGACTTATCCACACTCACAGTCACGACAGCCTGGACCCAGGATTTGAACCTGGGCCTTTTCCCCCATGGCATGTAAATTGTATAAAGGCTCTTAAAATTGGAGTAGCTGATGCCCTCAACCTGGTGTCCTTGATCCACGTGCGTATTTACTCTGTGGTGAGGAAGCCGCAGCCGGAGTGTACCAGCGTGGAGACCCAGCTTCAGTTGGGCACACCAAGTCCTGTGTGCCTCCTCACACTCATCCTCAGTGTCCATGCCAACTTGGCCTGTCCCAGGTGGTGTGTGCTGAGAGCCTCATGGATGTCATCCTTTTTTAGGCCTGCCAGTTTGCTGCTAGCTCATCACTCAGGCCCCTCCTTGTCCTCTGTTGCCTACTTGCTGTGACTCAGGTCACATGAGCAGAAGACCATGGGCGTGAGGGAAACCAGGAAGCCTGAAGGAGTTTCTGAGTGCCACACACTCAGTGTGCCAGCCTCAAATGACTTCAGCTCCATATCCCTTTCTTGAGTTGTTTTTGCATGATACTTTAAGATTTAAGAAATTATCTTAACCATCCATTATTTAGTGATTTATTTTTTCATTTTGGAATGTTGAATATTTTGTTTACACATATAAAGTAAGAATAAAAAATGGGCATGGAGGCCAGGCGCAGTGGCTCATCCCTGTAATCCCAGCACTTTGGGAGGCCGAGGTGGTCAGGTCACCTGAGGTCAGGGGTTCAAGACCAGCCCGACCAACATGATGAAACCTCTTCTCTACTAGGAATACAAAAATTATAGATGGGCGTGGTGGCGGGCACCTTTAATCCCAGCTACTTGGGAGGCTGAGGCAGGAGTATTGCTTGAACCACGGAGGCAGAGGTTGCAGTGAGCCAAGGTCATGCCACTGCAACTCCAGCCTGGGTGACAGAGTGGGACTCTGTCTCAAAAAAAAAAAAGTAGCATGGTGATCATCCCTTATTTAAAAGACCACTATGCTAAATGATGGTTAGTTGGATATTCACAATATTGTATTGCTGAGTGATCGACGGATTGTGTTTGTTTTTTAACTAAAAGGGGGGCCATAAGCCCAGCACAACAATACGTACAGCCCCTGGTCCTTGCAGGTGTAGAAGCTGGATGGCGGGGTCAGTGTGTGGATGCAAGTCTGCGTTCTTTGGGTTGAGATGATGTCTTGCACCTTTGCTCAGCACCTCTAGTCTGTGTACTCATCACTTGTAGCTACAGGGTCCTCCCTCCAATCATAAGGTGGTTACATTGTTCTTTTTTGCTTCTGTGAATGTTAATGGTTGCATCTTTGCAGAAACAAGGCTACATCTGATCTAGTGTGTTTACTATAAATCCTGATGCCAAAAAGCTCTTCTCTTATCATCTGAACTCCTGTGCATTCACTTCCAAGTGAGGCAGGAGGATTTGAATGGATTTGAACTTTCCAAGTGAGTTTTGTTTTGTTTTCCTAGTGGGAACAAAGAGTGTGTTCTCTGCTTCGATTTGAGCTGATGTAGAATACCACCTTCAGATTTCCTGTAGTGCTCACTGCAAGAGTAGTGAAAAGACACAAGCTGAAGACCAGAAAAGAGAGGCTCCTGTCACTCGGCAGAAATTCAGCATGCCTTTAGAAGTGATTCTGCTGGATCACTTAAGGGGTTTAAGGCTCATGAATCTTTTCTGTTCCTTTTAAGATACTTTTTGGTAACCAAATATCTTTGAAGCAAAAAATTTAAATATTTAAGCTGTAAACATTTGAGTTATTATAAATCCAGGGTTTGGTTTCAGCATTTTTTTATTCAACAAATAATTGTGGACTGTTGACTGTGAGCCAGACGCTGCCTGGACCCAGCACCTTGGTGTTGAGTGGGCAGACACAGGCCTGTCCCGGGGGCACAGGGTTCAGCCGGCATGTGGTGGTGTCGGCACAAGGATGCTCAGGTGTGGCCACAGCACTGCAGGGCCTGGGACTGCAAGGACCTGTCGTGGACGGAGCTCAGGGAAGGCCACCCCTAGGAAGAGGTTGCAAGCTTCCATCTGAAAGTGAGCTGAGATGAGCAATCCAGAAGAGAAGAGGGAAGAACACGATCAGGCCTGGAATTCACATAGGGCTCTTTGCACTGTAAAGCAAGGCTGGAGGAGTTGAGGAGGGAATGGGAGAGGCCACTTAGAAAGTGGTTTTACAGGCTGGGTGTGATGGGCAGTGGTGCAGAGGAGTGTGGCGTGCAGGCGATGGGGAGAGGGATCAAGAGGGATGGCATGGGACCGGTGAGATGGGTTGTGCTAGGGCTCACTGGAAGAGGCCAGGATCAGGACGATGAGTACTCCATCCTGGATGGGCCTGTGTCAGGGATGTCAGGTGGGCAACTGGTGCCCACGTGAGCTGGGGTGGTGTAAAAAGGGGTCTCAGCTGCAGGTTGGTGGGAACAGGCCGTGGGACAGTGGGTGGCTTGGGAAGAGGACCAAGCAAGGGTCAAGTTTGACTGTGCATACAAGTCCCTGTGGGTGAGGCCCAGCTTACAGCCCCTGGGTTGTTCTAAGACTTGACAGCCAGGGTGAGGAGCTGGCTGAGGATGAGCAGCAAGGCGGGCCACTCCTGGCTGCTGGCATCAGTGCCCCGAGGCACCCAACTCATCCCCTACCCAAGACTTGTAAAGTAGAGGAAGTTTTGTTTTTTTTTTGTTCTCCAAATTTTATTTAAATGCTCAAAATTTTAAAACCTGAAGCGTTACCATTTCCTGCCCAGAGTTGTTAAGAGAAATGTCGTGAAAGCCTGCTCTGTCCAGTGCTCTGCGTGCTGCAGTGCTTTTCCCTTGCGCTTCAGCGCACTTCGGCGGGACACTTGGAGCTGTTGGGTATGCTCTGATCATCTCTGCTCTGCAGATCTGGGACCTAAGATTTGGGAAATGGACGTGAATTCAATTCCCATGGCAATATCTAGGTCCCACACCCAGCTTCCTGCCCCTTCTGGTTTGGAGAATGCAGTGCTGATTGATACATGCTTCCCCCCATTAAGATGGTGTTCTCTGTTTCAGGACGATGACCTGGAAGAAGGTGAAGTGAAGGACCCCAGTGACAGGAAGGTGAGGCCCCGTCCCACCTGCCGGTTCTTCATGAAAGGTAACTGTCTGCATGTGGGGCCTTCTCGCAGCCAGCTGGGGCCCTAGCTCACCTTGGCAGGCCCTGTGCTGCTCAAGGCAGTTCTCTGGGCCAGACTGGATAGGTGCTGGTGGTGGTGCTGGTGGTGGTGGCGGCAGCGGCGGCAGTGGCAATGGCGTTACGGTGAACAATAGGCCCTTTAATTGGTGCTCTCATCACTAATGACTGCCTTGGTGGGAGCAGCCTTGTCATTCTCATTCTCACACTGGTGGTCCCAGGCCCTTCCGATTACAGCAGACCCATGTCTGTACTGCAGATGGCGTCAGTCATTTTTCACAGTGATCCTTTTCATGAGGCCGAATGTTCTAGGCACCAGAATTAGCATCTCTCCCAGCTCTGTAGAGATGGCCCCTTTTCCTGCATGGTGTACCAAAAGCGTGTGTTTGTGTGGAATGGATTTTGAACTGACCAGAGATGGCTGCTGAAGGCAGTGGGGCTCTCTCCTGTGAGAAGGAATGGTGTGAGTTCAGTTGTTGCAGCAGGGAACAGTGTAAGAAAGTCTTGTCTGAAAACTCTGGGCTAACCCATGTTAAAATGTGGCAGAACTCTGTAGCGTGATGATGTTACGGCTTTTTGTTTTGCTGCTTAATGTCTGGGGGGATTCAGAAATGGAAATAAGAATTTCCACCTTGTAAGAATATCTTTGATGTACAACAATAGTTTTGGCATATTTCTGGTAATTCAGCATTCCCCTTGGATAGGTGGGAAGACGTTTTTCTCCTTCTCTTAATTTTGCTGTAAGCCCGTAGATGACTTTGTCACTGCCAGCCTGTGCGTGCCGTCTAAAGCTCACGAGAGCTTCCTGTACTTCTTTTCCAGATGTTGTGACACCATTATCCACTCTTCTTCCACCAATATCCAATTCCATACCATTCAGAGGCCAGGTTAAAGGTACCAAATACGCTATATTCACTCTCTTCAGTACCTTAAAGTCCCCCTGCTCCAGAGGCCCGACTTCCTTCTCCTGGATCCAGGACACAGCTGTGAAGCCAGAAGGAAGGGGGATCCTTGAGGGGCAGAGAGCTGTTTGGAACCTCCTCCTTAGAGGCACGGGAGCCGGTCGAGCATCGGGACAGGCAGGAGAGGGCACCCTTGGGGTGTGGTGGAGTCCCATCCCTCAGGGAGGCAGGCTGTGTGCTTAGAGCAGCCATGAATGCGCCTGTGTGAGAGATGGCCTGGTGATGTGGGGCCCACGGTAACCCCAGGTCAGGCACACTCCTGTGGGCGTGTGATCTTGACCTGCACTGTCTGCATGCTTGGTTTTGCCAAGCACAAACAGTTGATGTGCCCAAGTCACACGTGCATGTGGGGAGAGCCTACCTGGGCGGTAGACTTAGAGCCATAGATTGTCACATTCTTCAGAATGCAGAGAAATATGGTGTACATTTTAGAAAGTAAACTGTTACAGTTCTTTAAAAGCTTTGGTATCTGCAATGTTAGTATTTCAGAAAATTTAAGCAGAAGATCTCTTTTCCATAATGGTGTGGGGATAAATAGCATCAGTGTCTCAAATTTCTTTATGAAAGTGATGGAGAAAAAGCTGTACACATGGACATGTACACACTGGCAGTCATTTCGAATCAGCACCAGTCATAGTGCAGTGCTCTGGTCTCTGGGTGGCAATGTGACTCAGAAGCGTGTCCAGTTGGTGCTGGCCTGATGGTTCCAGCAGCAGGAGGCAGCATCTGCCAGAGCAGGGAGACTCTGGACTAGGAGCTCAGGGCTCACTGCTGAACTGGTTCCAGAATTTAACAACAGAAGCACAAAACACATGAAGAGAGATCATTCCTGGAGCTCTTCATTGGTGTCACTGGGAGCTGCCTGGATGAACACAGACAGGATCCTGTCTCCCTGGACATCAGTGTCACGTGGTTGGTCAGAATTGGCAGGTGGTGCCCCCAAGGTTAGACTGAGTACCGAGTGGGTTTCTGTGAGTGAGACCATGTGGAAGGGTTTCTACACTCAAGAAATCAATTCGAGACCAGCCTGGGAAACATAGTGAGACCTTGCCTCTACAGAAAATGAAAAATTAGCAGGGCCTCGTGGGATGCACGTGTCATCCCAGCTACGTGGTAAGTGGGGGCTGAGGTGGGTGGATCGCTTGAGCCTGGGAAGTTGAGGCTGCAGTTGAGCCGTGGTTGTGCCATTGTACTCCAGTCTGGGTGACAGTAAGTCCCTGCCTCGAAAAAAAAAGAAATCAGAACCTAGATCAGGAGGTGTTTTTTGCAGCTTAATCAGGTGTTATCAATAACTCATTTCAGGAGTATTTTTATTCTGTCGAGTGAGATGATACTGTGCAGAGGAAGTGGCTGATTCTTACTGTTTTCTAGATCATGTGCTTCTTAGGAGAAATTTGGACGTAAATGTTTTTGCCTACCTGCAGTGTATAAGCTTGGTGTGAGATTGAAATTCTTCAGTTTATGATCCCTCGAGTACAAGTTATTTTAAAAACAAAGTTTGTTGTGCTGCCAAAGATATGGAGATGTCCTAACCTTCATTCACTGCTGGCGAGAAGGTAAAATGATGCAGCTGCTTTGGAAGCCAGTTTCTCAAAAGCTTCCGGGTACTCACTTACGGGTATGACCCAGGAGTTCAGCTGCATGTATGCATGCAGGAGAAGTGGATGCATGCATTTATATAAAGGCTTCTATGTGAATGTTCACAGCAGCATGGTTTTCAGTAGCCTAGAAGAAGGAACGTCCCAGGTGTCCGAAAACTGATGAACAGATAAACAAGTGTGGTCTGTCCATGTACAGTGGAATATTACTTGGCCATAAAAGGAGTTAAAGCACTGACACAAGCTACAATGTGGCTGCACCTTGGAGACATGGTGCTGAGTGACAGAGGCAACACAGAAGGCCACATGTCTATGGCATGTCCAGTGCAGACAGATCCACAGACACAGAGGGTAGATTGATTAGCCGTCGCCTGGGCTGGGAGTGGGTGGTGATAGCTGGTGAGTACAGGGTTTCCCATTTGGGGTGATGGAATGTTCTAGAGCTAACTAGTGGTGATTCTTACACAACTCTGCGAATATACTGAAAACCAGTGAATTGTACACATTGACTGGGGGTATTTTATGGTATGTGAATATTATAAAAATTAGAAAATTCTTTTCTTAAAAAAAAGTTGGTAGCTGGGTGTGGTAGCTCACACCTGTAATCTTAGCACTTTGGGAAGCTGAGCGGGGAGGATTGCTTGATCCCAGGAGTTCAAGACCAGCCTGGGCAACATAGGAAGAGCCCGTCTTTCTTTTTTAAATTACTTGTAGAGACAGGGTCTCACTAGATTGCTCAGGCTGGTCTCAAATACTAGGCTCAAGCGATCCTCTCACCTCAGCCTCCCAAAGTATGGGAATGACAGGCGTGAGCTGCTGACCTGACCTCTATTAGCTTTATCTCTGTGACAAGTTGTGATGTATAGATTAATCATCTGTCACCTAGTGGGCACGTTGATGTTTGTGACCAGTGGACAGCAAAATGCTCTAGGAAGACAACTTGTTAACGTTTTAAAGCTTCAGTGCTTTGTTTGCGCCTGCTGCCTCCACAGCACGTGTACTATAGATGGAGCTATAGCTGTTCATGGGTTGTTGTCACCTCTCGTGGGCCTGTGTTGGATCATCAGGACACCGAGTTCTGGTCACAGAGTAGTAAGTAGCGTTTTCTTTAAACTGTGTCCCACTTTGGGTTTCTTCTGGGTATTTTTTTGAGACAGAGTCTTGCTCTGTTGCCCAGGCTGGAGTGCAATGGTAGGATCTCGGCTCATTGAGACCTCCTCCTCCTAGGTTCAAGCCATTCTTCTGTCTCGGCCTCCCACGTAGCTGGGATTACAGGAGTCGGCCACCATGCCCAGCTAATTTTTGTATTTTTAGTAGACATGGGGTTTCGCCGTGTTGGCGAGGCTGATTTTGAACTCCTGACCCCAGGTAATCGGCTTGCCTCAGCCTCTCAAAGTGCTGGATTACAGGTATGAGCCACCACGCCTAGCCCCTGCTTGGGGTTTTTGATTTATCCCTCTGTGAACAAGCATCCCAGTCCATTCTTTGGCTCTGACTTCCCTCTCTCTGTTCCCCCCAGTTTTTAAAAATTGTGGTGAAGTAGAAACCTTTTTTTTTTTTTGAGACAGAGTCTCGCTTTGCCGCCAGGCTGGAGTTCAGTGGTGCAATCTCGACTCACTGCAACCTTCGCCTCTCAGATTCAAGCACTTCTCCTGTGTCAGCCTCCCAAGTAGCTGGGGCCACAGGTGCATACCACCACGCCTAGGTAATTTTTGTATTTTTACTAGAGACAGGGTTTCACCATGTTGGCCAGGCTGGTCTCTATCTCTTGACCTCGTAATCCGCCCACCTTGGCCTCCCAAAGTGCTTGGATTACAGGCATGAGCCACCGCGCCCAGCCTACAAACCATTTTTTGAGTGTACAATTCATATTAAATACATTCATGTTGTTGTATAACAACCATCACCAGGCCGAGCGTGGTGGCTCACAGTGTAATCCCAGCACTTTGGGAGGCCGAGGCTGGTGGATCACGAGGTCAGGAGTTCAGGACCAGCCTGGCCAAGATGTTGAAACCCTGTCTCTACCAAATATAGAAAAATTAGCCAGACACGGTGGCTGGTGCCTGTAATTCCAGCTACTCGGGAGGCTGAGGCAGGAGAATTGCTTGAACCTGGGCGGTAGAGATTGCAGTGAGCCGAGGTCATGCCACTGCTCTCCAACCTGGGTGATAGAGTGAGACTCCATCTCAAAAAGAAAAAAAAAAAAACAACCCTCACCACCATCCGTCTCCAGGACTTCTTCAGCTCACGGACCTGAAACTCTGTACCTGTGAACAGCTTCTCACTCCTCCCCAAGCCTCCTGGCACCTGCCATTTTACTGTCTCTGAATCCTGACTACTCTAAGTACCACATATGAGCAGAATCATATAGTCTGTCCTTTTGTGACTCGTTTATTTTACTTAGCATAATGTTCTCAAAGTTCATCCATCTTCAGGATTTTTTTATTTTATTTTATTTTATTATTTTTTTGGACAGGATCTCACTGTGTCACCCAGGCTGGAGTATAGTGGCACAATCATGACTGATGGCAGCCTTAACTTCCTGGGCTCCAGCCATCCTCCTTCCTCAGCTTCCCAAATGGCTGGGACTATAGGCATGCCACTATGCCCAGCTAACTTGTTTATTATTTGTAGAGACAGGATCCCACTATGTTACCCATGCTGGTGTTGAACTCCTGGATTTAAGCGATCCTCCTACCCCTGCCTCCCAAGTGCTGGGATTGTGGGTGTGACCTACCAGGCCTAGCCTTCTTCCTTTTTAAGATTGAATAATAGGTGTGGTGGCTGTTGCCTGTAATCCTAACACTTTGAGAGGCAGAGGTGGACGGATCATTTGAGGTCAGGAATTTAAAACCAGCCTGGCCAAAATGGTGAAACCCCATCTCTACTAAAAATACAGAAAATTAGCCAGATATAGTAGAGCACTCTTGTAATCCCAGCTACTCGAGAGGCCAAGACAGGAGATCTGCTTGAACCCAGGAGGCAGAGGTTGCAGTTAGTCAAGATCCCACCACTGCACTCCAGTCTGGGTGACAGAATGAGACTCAGTTTTAAAAAAAACACCAGGTGCAGTGGCTCAGGAGTGTAATCCCAGCACTTTGGGAGGCCAAGGCGGGTGGATCACTAGGTCAGGAGTTCGAGACCAACCTGACCAACATGGTGAAACCCCATCTCTAGTAAAAATACAAAAATTAGCTGGGCGTGGTGGTGCACACCTGTAATCCCAGCTACTGGGGAGGCTGAGGCAGAAGAATTGCTTAAACCTGGGAGGCGGAGGTTGCAGTGAGCTGAGATCGTGCCATTGCACTCCAGCCTGGGCAGCAGAGAGAGACTCCATCTCAAAAAAAACAAAACAAAACAAAAAATATTTCTTTGTGTGGAGTGGCTGCATTGGGTTATCCCCCATCTGTGGATGGACACTTGGGTGGCTTCTACCTCTAGGCTATTGTGAATAGAGCTGCTATGAACATGGACGTAAAAATCTCTCTTCAGACCGTGCATTCAGTTCTTTTGCTCATGCCTGACAATGGAATTGCTGATGACCTGGTGCTTCTCCGTGTGATCTCTCGAGGAACCGCCCAGCTGTGTTCCACAGCGGCTGCACTGTTTGACGTTCCCAGTTGCAGTGCAGAAGGCTTCCAGTCCCTCCACGTCCTCCACGTGTGCTGTGTTCTTTTGATTGGAGCTATTCCAGTGGGTGTGAAGCAATGTCTTACTGGGTTTTGATTTGCATTTCCCTGAAGATCAGAGGTGGCGTGTAGTTTTTTCATTTGCTTATTGGCCATTTGTATATCTTCCTTGGAGAAATGTCTTTTGTTCAGTATTGAATCCTTGCATTTTCTTTTGTGTTTGAAGCAGTAGGTCTCAGTGTTGTCTGTGAACCCCTGAGAGTCCCTGAGACCCTTTCAGGGGACCCTGAGGTCAAAATTATATTTTTTTATTTATTTTCTATTTTATTTTACTTTTTTAAGACAGAATCTTTCTCTGTTGCCCAGGCTGAAGTGCAGTAGCACGATCTCAGCTCACTGCAACCTCCACCTCCCGGGTTCAAGTGATTCTCCTGCCTCAGCCTCCCAAGTAGCTGGGATTGCAGGCATGTGCCACAATGCCCAGCTAATTTTTGTGTTTTAGTAGAGATGGAGTTTCCCATGTTGGTCAGCCTAGTCTCGAACTTCTGACCTCAAATGATCCACCCTCCTCAGCCTCCCAAATTGAAAGTATATTTATATTAATAGTAAGACTGTGCCAGATACTCACCATGCACTGGCATTTGAAATGCCACTTTACTTCATGTCTATACTGTAGTAGTAAAAATTGTGATTTAATCAAATCTTTTTTTTTTTTTTTTTTTTTTTTGGACACACAGTCTCGTTCTGTCCCCAGGCTGGAGTGCAATGGCATGATCTCAGCTTACTACAACCTCTGCCTCCCAGGTTCAAGTGATTCCCCTGCTTCAACCTCCTGAGTAGCTGGGACTACAGGCGCGCACCACCACGCCCGGCTGTTTTTTAATAGAGACAGGGTTTCACCGCATTAATGAGGATGGTCTCTATCTTCTGACCTGGTGATCCACCTGACTTGGCCTCCCAGAGTATTGGGATTACAGGCGTGAGCCATCACACCTAGCCAATTTAAATCTTACACTTGAGTAAAGATCTTTTATTTATTTGCTTTTATTATTTGTAAGGTCTTTTTAAAAAGACAACTTCATTAAAGCATAATTTATGTGCCATCAAATTGACCGACTTGAAGGACACAGTTCTGTGATTTTCAGTACATTTTCCCAGTTGTGTAGCCCATTTTTAAAGTATTCTCATCACCCCAGTAAGACCCTGCAGTGCAGGCATTCCCCTTATCCACAGGGGCAGTGTTCCACGACACCACCCCCCCACACTCCCATGAGTGCCCGAAACATCAGATCCTAACAAGCCCTCCAATATGCTGTGGGGTTGTTTTATAGGTACATTCCTATGATAAAGTTTAATTTATAAATTAGACACAGTAAGAGGTTAACCACAATAACCAGTCATAGAATAGAGCAGTTGGAACAGTATACTGTAATAAGAATGTGAATGTGGTCTCTCAGAAGAGCTCACTTTACTGTAGTCAGCCTTCTGATGATGTGAGGCCGAGACAGATGCCCAGCCACATAACATTGGGTCGCTTTTGACTTTCTGACGATGTGTCAGAGGGAAGGTCATCTGCCCCAGTGAGCCTGGAGCTCTGAGCCACGGTGAGCATAGCACTGCCAAGTGACGGTTAGCACTGTGGGCAGCATGGATCTGTTGGACCAAGGGATGATCGTGTCCCAGGTGGAACAGGGGAGGATGGCACAAGGTTTCATCACACCAGTCAGCACGGAACGTCATTTAAAACTTAGGAATTATTTTTGGAATTTTCCATTTAATATTTTCAGACCGCAGGTAACTGAATTTGCAGAAAGCAGAGGAGGGGTAATACCGTACATGTCTTTCAGCAGTGTGGTGGAGTGGCAGCGCGGGTAGAGTCCCCTGCCAGCATTCTCAAGGGGCAACACGCAAAGGGTTTGAGCTGCAGCTGACCCTGTGTGCTCTCCGTGGAGCACACATTCATGAGGAAGACTGGCAGACACGCCAGGAAATGTAGATCCGGGTCTCGGCAGGAACAAAGTAAGCCCACAGCTTCAAGGAGAACAACGGACAGTGTCAGCAGTTTGAAATTAACATGGGGTTGGGCGCCGTGGCTCATGCCTGCCATCCCAGCACTGTGGGAGGCTGAGGTGGGCGGATCCCCTGAGGTTGGGAGTTTCAGACCAGCCTGACCAACATGGAGAAACCCTGTCTCTACTAAAAATACAAAACAAAAATTAGTCAGGTGTGTGGTGAGTGCCTGTAACGCCAGCTACTCAGGAGGCTGAGGCAGGAGAATCACTGGAACCTGGGAGGTGGAGGTTGGGATGAGATGAAATTGCACCATTGAACTCCAGCCTGGCAACAAGAGCAAAACGCTGTCTCAAAAATAAAAAATTAAATTAAAATTGGAGCTTTCCGTTGAAAACTGGACTTCTGGAAAATACAGTCCCTGTGTGCTCTACAGCTTCTCAGTGGGTAAGGACTTTATCAGGCGACCGTTGCAGGATGTCACAGAATCATGCCTCGGCAAAAGGCCCACTCAAAGTTCAGGATAGACCAGTGGACTTCAGAGGAACCAGGTTAGAAACGTTGGGCAATGGGGTTCGATTGCAGCTTACTGTAAGGAGCCTTCCCTTGTTGAGTGCAGTGTCAGGAAGAATCTCCCAGCACATCTGAAAAGACTCTTACGGTGCCCCTCCCTTTCCGGCTGCCTCTCTGTGTGGGGCTGTAGTGTCCTCTCCAGCTCCAGCCACGGCAGCCCAACAGGGCCAGATGCAGATGGGAGCCCAGGTGTCTTCCAGGGTCAGCATTCAAGAGGGGCAAAATGGCAAAGAATTCTGCTTTTCTCACCAAATACTTTAAAAATACCTTCTTAAATATTTGTTAC
Organism: Cheracebus regulus; assembly: GCA_963574635.1. Classification (NCBI taxonomy): domain Eukaryota; kingdom Metazoa; phylum Chordata; class Mammalia; order Primates; family Pitheciidae; genus Cheracebus; species Cheracebus regulus. Next base: position 65,996 of record CAUYQU010047499.1, on the reverse strand, counting down.
CATATATGGGATTTCTTGTTATTGTTAAATGATGAGATATCTTTAAATGTCTCTTAATTTTTTAATACCATACATATCAATAGACATGACTCATAAACCAAGTAAATGCAGTAAATTGATGTTTACTGTACTCAGAATTAAAAGAGACATTTAAAGATATTTCCTGTGCAGGTCGTACTGGAGCGTGAGCTTTAGTTGCTAGCATCTCTGTGTGAGTTTCCAGATTTTCCACGTTGCAGGTCTGTCTCACTGGTACTGTTTGGGGTTGTTACTGCCAAGCATGCAGGTTCCCTTTTTGTAGTTATATTGTGTGGTGAAAAAAACAAGATTCAACACAGAACATAACATGCCCAGAAAAAAGCAGGGAAGATTGATGCATTGAGCCCCAGGATATTGGTGACTGCCTCTGGCGGTGGCCCTGGAGGCACGAGGCAGGAGGTCGACGTCACTGTGTGCCCTTTAGAGTGTATAGGGATTCTTTATTTACAAGTATCTCAGTTCATTATGAAATATTTTATATAGGTAAAATAATACAGTGTTTACACAGGGATAAAGATTAATAAGAGAATAAAACAGTTGCTGCTGTGCTGACATTCCAGTTCAGAAAAAGATCTTCATCCTGCCCTGAAGCCCTGTGTGCCAGAGATGGCACTTAGACATTTTAGCAGCGACTCTGCCCCACTCCAGTGGCTTCTGTCTCTCCTTGTCCTCTTCTGACCTGAAGCCGTGTCTGTGTACACAGTCTCCGCAGAATTGTCTTTATACTGTTACAATCACAGTCCACGTGCATTTCGGGTTTGAAGTTCCAGTTAGAAACAGAAGACAATACACTTTGTAAACCAGAGTATCTTTATTTTTGCTTCTATTTTCTGGAGAATTTTTTCTTTCTTTCTTTTTTTTTAGCAAATGCTTTTTAAGCCGGGTGTGGTGGCTCATACCTGTAATCCCAGCACTTTGAGAGGCTGAGGCAGGTGGATCACCTGAGGTCGGGAGTTCGAGACCAGCCTGACCAACATGGAGAAACCCCATCTCTTAGTACTAAAAATACAAAATTAGCTGGGCATGGTGATGCATGCCTGTAATCCCAGCTACTTGGGAGGCTGAGGCAGGGGAATCACTTGAACCCGGGAGGTGAAGGTTGCGGTGAGCCAAGATCATGCCACTGCATTCCAGCCTGGCAACAAGAGGGAAACTCCATCTCAAAACAAAAAAATTGCTTTTTAAATTTTGAAAGTAAGGCTGGGCACTGTGTCTGGCGCCTGTAATCCCAGCACTGTGGGAGGCTGAGGCAGCAGATCACCTGAGATCAGGAGTTTGAGACCAGCCTGGCTAACATGGCAAAACCCCATTTCTACTAAAAATACAAAAATTAGCCAGGCATGGTGGTGCAGGCCTGTAATCCCAGCTACTCAGGAGGCTGAGGCAGGAGAATTGCTTGGACCCATGAGGCAGAGGTTGACAGTGAGCCAAGATCATTCTACTGCACTCCAGCCTAGGCAACAGAGCAAGACTCCATCTCAAAAAAAAAAAAAGGTAATATGGGCTGGCAGAGGTCAAGAGAGTAAAAGATAAAGCCTGTGTCCACATTCCCGACAGTTGGGTGTGTGTCTATACAGATAAAAGTTCACATTTTAAAAGGGTGGATGGGACAGCGGTATTCTTTTTGCCTGACATCTGCTGGATGTGTGTCCCAACTCTATGTGCAGGCCGACTGTGCTGCTTTCCAGGGCCATCTTCCCCTTTACTCTGGTGGCCAGGGATCAGGGCAGTGCTTAGCACTCCCCAGGCAGGTGGCCCCCGAGAGCTGAACACTGTCACCCACCTGTGTCTGGTCTCCAGGGACAGCCCCACGCTCACCTTCTCGCCTTGCTCTTTGATGCTCACTGGTTGGTTCTCTTCTGCCTTGTTCCTCCTTCCTCCTCCTGCCAATATCAGTGAGAAAGGGTCTTTTTTGACGGTGGGTTCGCAGGTGATATCCTAAAAATTTTTGTAAATACAGAAAAGGACAAAGAATAACATATTTAGTTAGCCACCACCCAGATACGTACTTGAGATGAAAAAGGAGTATAGAAAAGCTGTGGTTTATAGTGTCGGCACTTTTCTATACTTGAACATTTTTTTACAATGAGCTTTTACTTTCTGAGTTACACAAGCGATTTTGAATATTTTGTGAGTATTTGAAGAGGCAAACCATGACGAGCTTCGTAGGGTGTTCTTTCTGAGATGTGTGACTGCGTAGTCTTTTTTTCTTTAAATCTCTCTGAGGTTCTGGAGTTTTGAATACCCTATAGAATAACATTTCCCAGCCTCTTTGACTTATGTGTGATCTTTTATTTTTTTACCTCAGCCTTCATGTGTGATCTCTTAAACTCTTTTAGAAATTTTTTTTTTTTTTGAGACAGTGTTTCACACTTGTTGCACAGGCTAGAGTGCAATGGCGCGATCAAGTAGCTGGGATTATAGGCATGCGCCACCACACCTGGCTAATTTTTGCATTTTTAGTAGAGACAGGGTTTTACCATGTTGGTCAGGCTGGTCTTGAACTCCCGACCTCAGGGGATCCCCCCACCTTGGCCTCCCAAAGTGCTGGGATTACAGGCATGAGCCACTGTGCCAGGCCTAAAATTTTTAAAAATTGCTTTGCCATTTTTGGATTCTCAGAGAAGCAATTTTACTTTCTTTCATGTTTAATTTGGATTGATATTGTTATTATATTGTATTGAGTTGGTTTTACTTCAAGCTTAAGTGTTTATGATGTTTAAAGTTAAAATTTTAAATGATGTGAAAGCTAACTGTGTGTTAACCCATTGAAAAAGTTCTTTAAAACCACTTAGATATGCAATACTTGGTTTTAAACAATGTATACATATTATCTATTCAAAGTACATTTTTAAAAAGTGATTCAGTCACTAATTGACTTAAACAGTTAGATGCCTGCTGTTCTGCACTGAAAAGTCGAGGTTTCCTTTACTAACCCTGATGTTCTGTTGAAAATGAAGGTTTGTGATGGTTTTGTTCGTGAGCAAAGTGTAAAAGCTCATGTCAGTTCCAGGTGTATCTTGAAATGCTCCGTGAGAGTTTTAATAAGAGAAATGCAGATTTAGAGAGGAGGCCAAGGGCATCCTGCTGCCTTCCATTCGTTGCTGAGGCTCCTCACTGACATCTGTTTCAGCCTGAGCACTGTTACATCTTGCACCTGGAGGAGCCTGGGCCAGGGCTGGGAGCAAGGCTGTGGGGCTTTTCTCGTTTGAGGGGAAAGTTAATACTCAGACCGTTGATACGCTTGAACCCTCTACAAAGGGACTTTGAAACAGGCTGTTTCCTCTGACCAAGGTGCCCCAGGTGCCTGGCAGCCTCTGGGGAACTGCTGTGCCTGGGCAGGTGCCACCGCCTGGTTCGGCCTCTCTGGGCTCATCCTGCCCACCCTTTCAGTACCCAGGAGTGGCCAGGCCAGGCCTGGGTAAACATGGCCACTGCCCCCCACCCCCACCCCAGCTGCTGCCCTTGTGCAGTTGGGCCCTCGTGGGCCCTTTCTGACTCACTTTTGTTTCCATAGGGAACTGCACCTGGGGAATGAATTGTAGGTTTATACACCCTGGAGTGAACGACAAGGGCAACTACTCCCTCATCACCAAAGCCGACCCCTTCCCGCCTAACGGCGCCCCGCCTCTCGGACCTCACCCGCTGATGCCCGCCAACCCTTGGGTGCGTGATGCCTTTTCTTTCATTGTGAGCACATCAGCCAGCTGAGTTTCTGTCTGAACCTCAAGTCTCTGGGAAAGGCTTAAGACAAGTCTCTGGGAAAGGCACTTTGTGCCTCAGCACAGGCTCAGCCCCGTTCAGATGCGTCTGCTGTCCCAAGTGCAAGCAGGCCTCAGCTTTCCGGGGACGGAGTGAGGCTTGCTGGAAGGAGAGTGCCCACTCAGAGCTCTGTGTTGTTGATGTTTCTATTGTCTGGTTTCTCTGTACCCTTGAAAGTTTTACTTTCTCACCTTCTCCCTTCTCATTTTTCAATAGGGTGGGCCAGTAGTTGATGAAATTTTGCCTCCACCCCCTCCAGAGCCCCCAACAGAGAGTGCCTGGGAACGAGGACTCCGGCATGCAAAGGAGGTAACAGAATTCAGCAGAAAACCTGAAAAGAAAAACACTTACAGGAGTGGTCCTTGCACAAAACTAGGATTTCCTGGGTCCAGAGACAGTCACGGGAAGCCCAGTAAAGCCTCTGAAGTTAAGGGGCTGTTTCTGTCTTTTGTTTGTTTTGGGTTTTTTGGGGTATTTTTGTTTTTGTTTTTTTTGAGACAGAGGTTTGCTCTTATTGCCCAGGCTGGAGTGCGGTGGCCCCGTCTCAGCTCACTGCAGCCTCTGCCTCCCAGGTTCATGCGATTCTCTCCTGCCTCAGCCTCCCAAGTAGCTGGGCTTACAGGCGTGCAACACCAGGCCTGGAAGGATAGAAAGTTAGGTCCGCCTCAGAGGCAGCAGCCCAGTAGGCCAGGGAGTCCCGTGCAGGGCATACCCTTTGTCTTCCTGTGGCTGGATCAGCACTGCACCACACCCCAGCTGGCGCTGCCCAAGAGCACAGGGGCAGTCTGCAGCCACTCCAAGAAAGCCTGGTGAGGCTGCCCACACCCCCCCGCCCCCGCCAGGATCTGCGCCCCAGGCTCCTGAGGCTCTGCTCTTTTGGAGAGAACCTGGGGCTTTCTGGCCCTGTCACTGCACATCCCGCCCTCTAGACCCACTTTGGCCCCAGTGTGTGAGCTTAAGCTCTGGGAACTAGTCTCCCGGCACCCAGCCCTGCTTCCGCACTTTCCTGGCCGGCCTCTCTGCTGGGAGATGACAGACAAGACGCTCCTCCTCACTTCCTCGGCATGTCACCTCCTTCCCTCTGAGACTCGAGCCACTCCACGTGCTTCTTGTCACTGAGTGACTGGGGCTCCCTGGGTTCAGCCCCAAGGGTAGTTGAAGGAAATGATGAGTACCTCCCGTGGGCACATGGAGGCCGGGGGCAGCTGTTGGTGTGGAGACGAGCGCAAACTGCACTCCTCCCCAGAAAGACGCCTGAGCTGTGTCCGCCCCTCGCCCAAGCACCGCAGCATGCAGCTTCTGCTCTTGCAGGGCTGCTGCATCGGGGGGGCGGCTCCCTCTGTGTCTCCTAACGGCAGCGCCAGTGTTCCACCTCCGTGTTGACTTCTTTCTTCTTACAACGGTAGGTTTTAAAAAAAGCAACTATCCGAAAAGAACAGGAACCTGATTTTGAAGAGAAAAGGTTTACAGTGACCATTGGCGAAGACGAACGGGAATTTGACAAAGAAAATGAAGTTTTTCGAGACTGGAATTCTCGGCTCCCAAGAGATGTCAGAGACACAGTGTAAGGAATGGCCCTGCCTGCCCCCGCCTTTCCTCCCCGGGTGTGGCCGTGCTCCAGAGAAGGCAGCCATGCGTGGGGCCCAGGGTGTGCTCGGCAGGGCCCAGCACCTCTCCCTGGAGTCACAGTAATGTTCCCGAGATCCGTCAGGCGCGGTTCTCACAGTCAGCTGATCTCAGGTTCCAGTTCTGAGCTCGAGGGGTTTTCGCAGCTGTCCTTGAGGCCTCCGGAGCCCCACAAGTCTGTGTTCCTGTGTCCTCTCCCCAGCCCACGTCACCCGGGAGCTGGGGCACAGCAGTGCTTCTCCTTGCTGGCAGTGCTGCCTTCACTGCTCCTCCTCCGAGGCATTTAGGGCTGGTACCTTTTTTTGAGATGGACTCTTGTTTTGTTGCCCAAGCTAGAGTGCAGTGGTGCAGTCTCAGCTCACTGCAACCTCTACCTCCCTGGATTCAATCAATTCTCCTGCCTCAGCCTCCCAAGAAGCTGGGATTACAGGCACCTGCCACCATGCCCAGTTATTTTTTGTATTTTTAATAGAGATGGGGTTTTACCATGTTGGCCAGGCTGGGCTCAAACTCCTGACCTCAAGTGATCCACCCACTTCAGCCTCCCAAAGTGCTGGCATTACAGGTGCAAGCCTCCGTGCTGGGCCCATTTATGGTTGATCTTTAAAAATCCCTTACAGAAGAAGTGCCTGGGGTTGAAGGGTGGAAGTCAGATCTTTGCGTGGCATACAAAATGCTGCTCTCCTCTGCCTGTGGTTGGACGGTGAGCTTCAGGGCAGGGAGCTGGATTGTAATTGGGTCAAATCTGAATTAGAGCTGCATTTTGCTGAAGCTTGAGCAACGTGTACATTCCTGGTTGCTAGCAGGGAATCATGATGACTGTGATTTCTGTCTGGAGTGATGATAAAAGGTGCACAAAAAGGAAGCGTGCCGCACCTGCACTCCAGGATTCGGTCCTGTGGACTCAGCCCTGCAAGGCCCTCGGTGCTTGCTGTGTGCAGACTCCCCTCGGCTTTCTGCCTGCAGAAGTTGGGGGAGGAAGCTCCAGCGGCCCCCACCTGCCCCAGCAGCGACAACTCGAGATTGAAGGGATAGGTATTTAAAGACTTGGTTAGAACATGTACATTTTCTTATCAAATTGTGTGTGGAATGTCAGATCACAGAAAGGAGGCAGCATTTGAGTCAGAACTCTGTAGGATCATCCGGGGGTCTCCTGAAGCTCTGGAGGACTTCGTTTTTTGTTTGTTTGTTTGTTTAGCTGTGGATATTGTCTTTCCTGCCTCACAGCTCGTGCGCACAGAGCACTCTGTAACTATGTGAGGAAGGGTGGATTTTAGAGCCTTGACACTCTATTCCAGTTTACCTGGCTGCAGCAGAGACCTGAAAACTGCCTGCTTGGGAATGGTTCAGCAGGTCTCTGAGGTTTTGTGCCTCTGTGTGTTTCGCAGGTCCGTGTTGGTGGCAGAAACAAGTGTCTCCCATCCTGGCACCAGGTGACAGAAGCTGGCTTTTAGCCCCCCAGCTTCTCTCCCAGGTGCTGATATCTACACTGCAGGACCCCTAAATTTTAAACCCTCCGCAGTCAAGGCTAAAAGGTTTCATTGGTGTCTGAGAGCCAGGTTTCTCCTTTTGTTTTTGTTTTTATATAACGGTCTCTGTGCATGTTACAGTTAACCTGGGGCCTTTTGTGCCAGGCCTCATCCCAGACCTGGTGAGTCAAGACCTCTGGGAACAGGATTAGGGTGCATGTGTCACAGTGGCGAGGTGCCCTGGCTGTTTCTGATAGACACAGTGGGAAGAACTGTCAGCCAGGGTCCTGCCAGGAGGGAGACCACCCCATGACTATCACAAAGAGCATCTAAGGGAAAGCTCAGTCCTCCAGGTGGCTTCAGAGAAAGACACAGCAAGTGGAGGGACCCAGTGCGGCTGGGCTGCCGGGACCTGCAGGCAGGGAAGGAGCTGTGCTGCAAGTGCAGGCGTCCTGGTGCGTGCTGTTGGCAGCAGTGGGTCCTGTTGTCACCTGCCTTCTCGGTCCTGCCCGTGCCCTCACCTTGTAGGGTGTGCAGGAGGGTGGCTTGCAGCCCAGTTAGCAGTCCGGCTACAGGGCCTTCACGGATAGGGCAGGAGAATTGCTTGAACCTGGAAGGCAGAGGTTATAGTGAACCAGGATTGCGTAACTGCACTCCAGCCTGGGGGACAGCGCAAGACTCTGTCTCTTAAGAAGAAGAAGAATACTTTGCTAGACAGAGGCACCCTGATTCACAGCTTGAAGTGTTCCTTTTCTACCACCTTGGGACTTTGTTCAGGTACCATCTGACTTACAAAACCTCACATATTGGCTGGGCATAGTGGCTCATTCCCGTAATCCTATTGTTCTGGGAGATAGAGGCGAGCTGATCGATTCAGATTGACCAAGCTCAGGAGTTGGAGACCAGCTTGGGTAGCATGGCCAAACCCTATCTCTACAAAATATACGAACATTATTTGGGTGTGGTGGCACACGCCTGTAGTTCCACCTACTTAAGAGGCTGAGGTGGGAGAATCTCTTGAGCCCGAGAGGTGGAGGTTGCCGTGACAGATCGCGCCACTGCACTCCAGCCTGGACAGCAGAGTGAGACTCTTTCTCCAAAAAACCCTCTCACATGTAAAACATTAAGAAATGTCATCTCTGCATAGGGCTGCTGGGGATGCTGTGCCCAGAATCGTCTACAAGTCTAATAGGGACGTGTAGCCCAAAAGACACGAGGGGCCTCTAGGGTGCACAGGCCGTCTCTTGTGAGAAATGTGGTCATCAGTACTGGCTCCACTGTGAACAGAGTTTCTGATCTGATCAGAGTCAGGCTGTCAGGCCACGGCCAGGGCCATGGACTGGGCCCCTGCCAACTCCCCAAACGTCCCCAGCACAGAAAGTATTGTGGTGCCAGTGTGTTGGAGGTGGGGTGCAGGCTACTGTTCTTTCGAATACGATGTCAGGGTGGGGTGCAGAGAAAACAGAACAGTAACTTTCAGAAAGGGAGTGGGTGAGCACCTGCCTCGTCCCAGACACTTAACTGAGAGAGTGCCAGTGGATTCCACCTGGATCTGCTGGTGCCCTGCAGGGAAGCCCCGAGTGAACAGGGAGGGAGGGTTGGGCTCCCTGGAGAGTGATGCAGGGACTACTCCACATGGGTGAGCCCACAGCCCCACAGACTCCGAGGGCCAATGGCTGTATGGGTGCCCAGGTGCCCGTGGCCTCTGCATGCCTTTGGGGACCTCATCCCCTACCTTCACTTTCAGTGGCTAGCATTGCAACAGGCAGGTGGGCACCAGCCAGACCACGCTGGGTTTGGGTAGTGACAAGAGGCGGCAGGGGGCTCCATTGCTGCTCCCTTTGCGAGCTGCCTGGGACCCTCTTCCGCACCTTGGGTCTCTGCAGCAGGCAGGGGCACATGAGCATCTGACTCCCGCCTTTGCAGCCCTCCACCTGGGTTGAGGTCTGTGCCATTTCAGCCTGAATTGTGCAAGTTGCATTTCATTGTGTAATATTGCAGAACCCTTCGATTACAAGTGGCGTTAGACATTTTAGCACTTTTCCTAGTACTTTTTGAACCCAGTTTCCTTGCCATTGAAATGAAATGGTTAAACAAAGTGATCTGTAAGCTCCAAACTTGTAATTCTTACACCTTCTCTATTTGCTAGACTTTTCACCTGCCACGCCTCTCCCCGGGCGGGACTGTGGGCAGGAACCACCTCCACTGCACCTGGTGGGTATGTCCAGTGGTCCTTTCTCAGCCAGGAACTTGTGCCCTCCTCTCCAGCGTGGAGTAGCTCCACTCCACGTGCCAGTGCTGAGTCTGACACTGGTCAGACCTCTGGGGACACGGGGCCTCTGGAGTACAGCATGCGTGTGTGTACACGGGACACTGTTGGTGCTGGTTGGTGAAGCAGTGACTGCAGAAGGAGGCATGAGCCTCCCTCCTGCTGTGAGCCAGCTTTACCTAGTCTTGCTTGACCACAGAACCCGTTCTTCAGAAGGCTCGTTCACATTTTGCTTCCCTAAAACATAGTTTGGGAAGTGCTTGTGCAGACCATGGCACTGCTCAGTAGTATTTATTTTTAAATTGAATCAAACAAATAGCCTTCCAAATTCATTTCCAGAGTGTTTCCGGATTTCTCAAGGTGGCACTGAAGAGTCTGTTGTTAGCATGCTTGCAGGTGCCAGTGGCGTGCTGTGTTTGACACGCTCTCTAGAACACACGCTGCTGAGCAGATGGTTCTCAGGCAGCTGCACTGAGGAAGTGCTGTGTGCCTCATTCCTGACCGCTCACCTGCAACTTCCAGAAAGCCTGCAGGAAAGAGGCCTTTTCATTTGGCTTAAGCACAGTTTCCCAAAAACAAATTTGCTGGCACAGCCCACTTGTCAGACAGCACTCACCCTCACACTCACTTTGGGAAAGGCTTTTCTGCCTTTTGTTTTTTCACTGTCAAAGGAGAAGTCTGTGTTTCAGAGAGCTCATTTTCTCCCCCTCCCTTTTTTTTTTTTTTTTTTTGAGGTGGTGTTTCGCTCTTGTTGCCTAGGCTGGAATGCAGTGGTACCATTTTGGCCTCCACCTCCTGGGTTCAAGTGATTCTCCTGCCTCAGCCTCCCAAATAGCTGAGATTGCAGGCACCTACCACCACACCTGGCTAACTTTTTCTATTTTTAAGTAGAGACAGGGTTTCACTATGTTGGCCAGACTGGTCTCAAACTCCTGACCTCAGGTGATCCACCCACCTTGGCCTCTCAAAGTGCTGAGATTACAGATGTGAGCCACTGTACCAGCCTTGCTTTTTCTTTTTTTGACACAGCATCTCGCTCTGTTCTCAGGCTGGAGTCCAGTGATGCAGTCACAGCTCCCTTCATTCTCAGCCTCCTGGGTTCATGCAATCCTCCTGCCTCAGCCTCCCAAGTAGCTGGGGCCACCGGCATGTGCCACCAGACCTGCTTAATTTATACCTTTTGTAGAGATGGGGTCTCACGTGTTGTCCAGGCTTCCTCTTCGTTTTTATGTAGCATGATGTCATGTCGCCACAGGTCTCTACAGAAGTTTACTGATGGTTATAATGTTATTTGAGTAGTGTGCACAGTAGATAGTGTGCATAATGTCTGGCTGATTGGAATGGACTGAAGCCTTGTCCTTTGGGAGAGCCAGTTTCAGGCCCTGTGGACAGCTGAGGATGTGGCCTCGAGGGTGTTAGTGACCACCCATGGCTAGAACCACCTCAAGCCATGATGCCTCAGGTTCCCACCCAGTCTGCCCAAAGCAGAGAGTTGGCCTGGTGCTGAGATGTACCCTGGAGGGCATCCAGGGACCTTCTGTTACTAGTGTATACTTTGTTTTCTTGGCTCCGCGGGAAAGGAGGTGCAGAGTCGTGGGCCCCACCAGAAATTTAGAGCAAAACCCATCACCCTGTGTGCAGGCGGGAAAAGAGCCTGACCTTCCCAGTGGCTGGACAGTTGGCCCCTCCCTGTTCAGTGAAGAATCGCCTCTGCCCCTGAGATGCCACCCCACTGGGTGTACCTGGATCCGTGTCTAGACCTTCTTCCTCTGGCCCCCGGTTTTCATGTGCTGCGATGGCACTGGTTGAGTTATACAGGCTTTTTAGGATGCTTCATGTCTCAGAGGATGTGTATTTTCATTTCTAGGATTTTCTTTGCTGGTCTTGGGGTCCAGTTTTTCATGGGAACTTGGGTGTCAGCTTGTCTAGCTCCATAAAGAAGCTCAGCACTCTGGGAGGCCAAGGCGGGCGGATTACGAGGTCAAGAGATTGAGACCATCCTGGCCAACATAGTGAAACCTACTAAAAATACAAAATTTAGCTGGGTGTGGTGGCATACGCCTGTAGTCCCAGCTACTCGGGAGGCTGAGGCAGGAGAATTGCTTGAACCCAGGAGGCGGCGGTTGCAGTGAGCCGAGACTGTGCCACTGCACTCCAGCCTGGCGACAGAGTGAGACTCTCAAAAAAAAAAAAAAAAAAAGGCTCACTGGTATTTTTCCTGGGATTGTGTTATGTTTCTGAGTCAGCGTAGGAAGGACTGACTTGTGGGCGATACCAGGCTGCCCTCTCCAAGTGCCAGAGGTGCCTCCCGATTCATTCACGGGTGCTTGTGTCTCAGGATTCAGCTCTGCACATTTCTCATGAAATGTGTTAATATTTTATCCCTAAGTATTTTTTTCTTCTTTCTTGCTATTGTAAATGTGATTTTCTCCATCTGCCTCCTAACTGGTTATAATCTGTATCTGTGAAGACATTTGATTTCCATGTTAATTTTTTTATCCTCTCCCTTTCCAAGTTCCTTTTTTGTTTGTTTGAATTGGCTTTATCAAGTCTCTGGGTTCTTCAGGTACAGTATCGTATCATTTCACAAATCCGAGGTCGCTTTGCTCCTGGTTTTGTGTTCCTGTGCCTCTGGTGGGCTCCCCTTGTCCAGTCAGCTGGTGCCTCTGCACAGGGGAGGCGGTCGTGGAGATCCTGGGGGAGCTTCTCCTACTTCCCCAGAGTAAGGTGCTAGTTTTCACTCTGAAGTGTGTGAATATATTTTTATCATACTAAAGTATCAATTCCTCTTAAGTATTTTTTTCAGAAAGGCTATTTTTGTCAAACATGTTTTTATCACCCGTGAATAGAATCCTGTGACTTTCTCTTCAGGTCGGCTACTGCTTGAGTTTGTGAATGGATTTCCTCATCATGGGCTAACCTTGCTTTCCTGGAGTAAATCCCACTGAGTCGTGGTCTGTTACTTTCTGCCCCTAGCGTGTCGTGTGGTATTTTTGCGCCCGTGCTCCTGAGTGATGAGAGTTATCTTTCATTGGCTCTTTCCAGACTCGAGCCTTATGCGGACCCTTATTACGACTATGACATTGAGCGGTTCTGGCGTGGCGGACAGTATGAGAACTTCAGGGTGCAGTACACAGAAACAGAGCCGTACCATAATTACCGAGTAAGTATGACTGAAACATCCAGCTATGAACTTCACGAGCTGTTCCTTCAAGTGATCCCCCCTTTTTTTTTTATTTGCATAATGATTTCATTATAAAAGTGACCCCTTTTTATTTATAGGACTTCATATGAGCTTATATAGTGAGCACAGTGTACCAGTTTTGAAACCTAATTGGTTGTTACGGAGAACAAATTCAGAGCCAGTGATTGAATTAATGGCCAACAAGGACTTGCCTGAAATATGGTTTTTGCTGTGGTTTTGGGGGTGTTTTGTTTTGTTGTTTTTTTGTTTTTGAGACAGGTTCTCATTCTGTCACCCAGGCTGCAGTGCAGTGGTGCAGTCTCAGCTCAGTGCAACCTCTACTTCCTGGGCTCAAGCAATCCTCCAACCTCAGCCTCCCAAATAGCTGGAACCACCGGCATGCACCACCATGCCCAGCTAATTTTTTGTATTTTTGTAGAGATGGGGTTCTACCATGTTACCCAGGCTGGTCTTAAACTTCTGACTCATGCGATACACCCATCTTGGCCTCCCAGAGTGCTGAGATTACAGACGTGAGCCACCATGCCCGGCCTGGTTTGGTGTTTTTTGTTTGGTGGGATTCTTTTCTTTCTTTTTTTTTTTTTTAAGACAGAGTCTCACACTGTCACCTGGGCTGGAGTACAGTGATCTTGTGATATCGGCTCACTGCAACTGCCTCCTGGGTTCAAGCAGTTCTCCTGCCTCTGCCTCCCGAGTAGCTGGGATTACAGGTGTCCGCCACCACACCTGGCTGATTTTTTGTATTTTTAGTAGAGACAGGGTTTCACTGTGTTGACCAGGCTGGTTTCGAACTCCTGACCTTGTGATCTGCCCACCTCGGCCTCCCAAAGTGCTGGGATTACAGGTGTGAGCCACCGCACCCGGCTCAGCCTGGTCTTTAAAATGAGATTTGCCAGTACACTTACTGACGCCTGTTTCCACGGGCATGTGTCTCCCCCGCTCGGGCGCATCACTCTTCTCTGCCCCGGAGTGGTGCTACTTAGGATGTACGCCTGTTCTCATCTTCAGCCAGCCTGTTAGGTGTGTTCTCACGGGCCTGCTTCACCTCACTGTTCTCATGGAAGACTGGTCTATGTTGAGGTTGCCTTCCTAGCGGATCTGAGCCTCAGAGTTGAGCACATTGATGAACTATGTGTTCAGACTGTGAGTCCTCATCTTAGCCGTGAGGGTGATTTGACTAAGGTCAGTTGGAAGCAGCTGAGTAGTTCTGCGCTGTGACTGGGACAGTCATGAGCTTTCAGGACCGGGTGTGGCTGTCTCCTCAGGAGCCCATCAGGGTGAGCTCTCAGAGAGAGGGCCTCATGGTGCCAGAAGAGTCCCCCTGCTCAATCCTCTCATGCCCCATCTCTAGAGAGCCGCTTCCTCATTGCAGGGGGGCTGCAGGGTCCTGTTCCCTACCCCTGGGCAGGGCACCCTGGAAGCTCCAGGAGTCCCTTTCCACTGGGTTCCTCTCTGCTGTGTCTAAGGGATGGCAGCAGAGAGGCCAGGGGTGCACTCTGCATCTCCCCAGCAGTGGCCTCAAGCCTGAAACCTGTCAGGTGCACTGTGACTGGACTTGATTCAGTTTCAACTTTGAATATTTGAGCAAATGAATGAATCGGAGCAGAGGAAACGTTGGAAAGAGCGTCCAGTCTGCTCCAGAGGCAGGGCATGCACACTGCTTGGCTCACCCGCCCAGGACAAGCTGCAGCTCCTGTCTCCAGAGAGCAGAGTGCTGTCAGCCCAGTGCATGCTGGGCTGTGACTGCAGAACTGTTGCCTCGAGTTAGTCTAGAATTGGCGCTTGGAATGATTTCACTCCTAGTTCATGCTCGCTCTGATTTGGCATCCCACCCGGTTTTAACACTGTTTTAAGGAGAGAGTTGGGAAGGAGATCCCCACCGGAGGGTGCTCCTGGTCCCGCCTCTGTTCTGCACCGCACAGCATGGTGCAGTTGGTGCGCAGAGTGAAATCGCAGTTCTGTGCACTTGGCATTTTGTGTGTAGGTCTGTGGGGTGCAGGTGTGATTGTTACATGGACGGACCTCGTGGTGGTGGAGTCAGGGCTTTCAGTGCTTCTCCACCTGAATAACGCACTGCGTCCCCATGTGTTTGGCTTTTTAACAAAGGAAAGGGAGCGGGAGCGAGAGAGAGAGAACAGACAGCGTGAACGTGAGCGGGAGCGGGAGCGGGACCGCGAGCGGGAGCGCCGGCAGAGGGAGCGGGAGCGTGAGCGGGAGCGCGAGCGCGACAAGGAGCGGCAGCGGAGGAAGGAGGAGTGGGAGCGTGAGCGAGCCAAGCGGGATGAGAAGGACCGGCAGCACCGCGGCGACCGTGACCGGGAGAAGGAGCGGGAGAAGGAGAAGGGGAAGCCCAAGCCCCGCTCCCCGCAGCCACCAAGGTAGACCGAGGTTCCTGAAGTCCAGGGGTGTTGGGGGAGGTCCAGCCTGCAGCTCTGTACCTGGTTCCCTCAACCCTCACTTCCCCTCTTCTGCCCACAGCTCTAGAGCCCAGGGGACCAGTGCAGGCCCATGCCCTGAGCCCATTGTCCCAGACCCAAAGCTCTCTGACTCAGGGCCTTTCTGTAAAACTCCCAGGGTGGTGACATCTGCCCTGAGCCCCTGGGAGGCTGCTCTCATTCTAGGTGATCTCACTGATGTGAAAATGCGTGTAGTCCAAACATCAGTATGTCTTGATTAGTAGGCACTGCCCTTCTGTAGCATGCACATTTCATAACGCACACCTGGGCACCATGTTCCTGTCCTCAGGAGCGTTCTGAATTCCAAAGCACACCTGGCCCCCAGAGCGTGGGACTGGGCTCAAGTGCTGCACGGCGTCCATGTTGCTGGCCAGGGTGAGGCGCTCCAGCAGCCAGAAGGCCGGGAGGGCTGGGCCAACCACCATTCCCTTTGCAGAGTGGGTGCCTTTCGTGCAGAATGATGCTTGCTGCCAGCTGCTGGGGGCACAGCCAAGACTCGTGAGACAGGCAGGCACTGGAGCTCAGGACAGCCCTTTTTTTTCCCCTCAGATACACTTGACTATTAGCAGAATGGATGGGCCTCAGTGGACATTAGAGAACTGGATGATGTTTTTTGTGTGTGTTTTTTACAGCTTTATTGAAATATACTTCACGTACCATGTAACATACCATATAAAGCGTACAGTTCAGTGGTTTCTGGAATATTCACAGAGTTGTGCAGCCATCGTCACTATCAATCTGAGAACACTTGTCTCCCAGAATGAAACCTTGCGGTGGCTCACGCCTGCACCCCTGCACTTTGGGAGGCTGAGACAGGTGGATTGCTTGAAGCCGGGAGTTGGAGACCAGCATGGGCAGCAAAGCAAAGCAGGACCCCGTCTCCATATAAAACTAGCCGGGTGTGGCAGCATGAGCCTTTGGTCCCAGCTACTCAGGAGGCCAAGGCAGGAGGATTACAGTATCACGCAGATGTTGCAGGCCGCCGTGAGCTTCGGTCGTGCCACTGTACACTGTACTCCAGCCTGGTTGACAGAGTGAGGCCCCTTATCTTAAAAAATGACAATAAAATAATTTCTCTTTTTTTTTTTTTTTCTTTTGAGATAGAGTCTC
Source organism: Cheracebus regulus (assembly GCA_963574635.1). Lineage (NCBI taxonomy): Eukaryota > Metazoa > Chordata > Mammalia > Primates > Pitheciidae > Cheracebus > Cheracebus regulus. The sequence continues at coordinate 50,060 of CAUYQU010047499.1, read as the reverse complement.
ACTCTGTCACCCAGGCGTCTCCTGCCTTAGCCTCCTGAGTAGCTGGGATTACAGGTGCGTACCACCATGCCCTGCTAATTTTTATATTTTTAGTAGAGACAGGGTTTCACCGTGTTGGTCAGGCTGGTCTCGAACTGCTGACCTCATGATCCTCCCACCTTGGCCTCCCAAAGTGCTAGGATTACAGGCGTGAGCCGCTGCTCCGGGCCAGTTTAAAAAAAAAAAAAAAATCTAGGCTGGGCACAGTGGCTCACACTTGTAATTCCAGCACTTTGGGAGGACAAGATGGACAGATTGCTTGATCTCAAGAGTTGGAGACCAATCTGGCCAACATGGCAAAACCCTGTCTCTACAAAAAATACAAAAAATTAGCTGGGCATGGTGGCGTGCACCTGTGGTCCCAGCTACTCAGGAGGCTGATATGGAAGGATCGCTAGAGCCCAGGAGGTTGAGGTTACACCACTGCACTACAGCCTGGGTGATAAGAGTGAGACTGTCTCAAAAGAAGAAGCCTTGTACCCATTAGTGGTCACTCTCCATTTTCCCCACACTTCCGATCTCTTAGCAGCCACCAGCCTGCTTTGTGTCTCTAGGGATCTGCTCGTTCGGCACGTTTTGTAGAATCAGAAGTATGCAATCCGTGGCCTTTTGTAACTGGCCTCCTTTACTTAGAGCATTTTCAACATTCATCCAGGTTGTAGCATAGCTGAGTGCTTCATTCCTACATGGATACACCGTGTTGTGTTGATCCATTCATCTGTTCATGGCCATTGGGTTGTTTGCACCTTCTAGCTGTTGTGAATATGAATTTGTGTGCAAGTTTTTGTGTGGACATGGGTTTTCATTTTTCTTGGGCATTTGCCTTGGTGTGAAATTGCTGGATCATGTGGTCACTCTATGTTTAACTCGTTGAGAAACCCCAGACTGCCGTGCACAGTAGCTGCACCTTTTACGTTCGCACTGGCCATGGATAAGGGCTCCGTTTCTCCACATCCGTGTCTACACCTGCGTTTATCTTTTTGAAGACGGCTGTCTTGGCGGTGTGATGTCTCCTGCTGTGGAGATGTGCATTTCTCTGATGACGACGACGATGAGAGCATCTTTTCCCTGTGCTTACGGCTGTTTGTGTATCTTCTTTGGCGAAATGCCTATTGAGATCCTTTGCTCTTGTTTTAATCTGTTTTTTATTATTGAGCAGTAAGACTTCTTTATGTATTCCAGATACAAGTCCCTTATCGGATTGATGATGCGCGATTCCAGTCATGTTTTTAATTTTGTGGCTTATGCCTTTGGTGTCATGTAAGACACCACTGCCTAGTCTATGGTCATCAAGATTTACTGCTGTGTGTTTTTCTAAGAGTTTTATCTTTTTAGCTCTTACACATAGGTCTTTGATCCAGCCTAGGTGACAGAGAGAGACTCTGTCTCAAAAAAAAAAGGAGGGGTGGAGTGGGGGCGAGGATGAGAGCATGAACATCGCTCTGTCATAGGGTTGGTTCCTGTCAGCGTCTCCATAGGGGTGAAATGTAAGGAGGGGATCAAGGCATCTCCTTCCAAGGCCCGTAGATTGCAGGCACATTTTGTTTGACTTGGCTCTTATAAAAATCCACATTTGGGCCTACACCTTCTGGTAATGCTGGACTCTGCTAGACCTACAGGCGTGGGCAGCTTCATGGCCAGAGCCATGCGGTGGCCACACTTAGCAGGGCCCCAGTTCTCACGCTCCCCTTCAGAGACCTGGCAGCCATCAGGCCCTGCGACTGTGGCTCTGGGAGGATTTGCTGTCCACCACGGGACAGAAACAAGTCCCTCGTCCTCGCCATCTTGTCCAAGTGACTGGACAATGGTCTCTCTTGGGTGCAGTTGTACACAAGTCGTAAACACTTTTCTGAATGTCAGCTCTCAGGCAGGGCTTTGCAGTCTTTTGTTTCCAGGTCGGTGGTGGTTGTAGCAGGGTGCTTAGCTGGTGGCAGCTGCCCATTTTGACTGTTGGCCTTCTCCAGCTCACAGTGAATTGACTTCCTTCAATGTGCTACACTTTGTCATACTTCCCTAACGTTAGGCAAAGTCATGTTCTTAAAGAACATTTAGAATAAGTGACACATTTCAGATGTTTTCAGTCCTTTTACGTTATAGTCATCTTTAAGTTATTTTGAAGTTTATGTGGTCAGCCAAGCAGGGAACCTGGCATTGGCCTTGATACTGTGCTCTGTCTTCTTCGGCCTTTCAAGCCCTTTTTGGATAGAAGCCGTTCCCCCGCAGCACACAGCATTTCCAGTGTGGACTCAGCCCAAGGCTGTGTTCCCCATGGGGGCCGCCCTGCCAAGGTGAGGCCCGGCACCCCATGCACACACCCTTAGCTGTTCCTCTGCCTGGACCGGCTACCTTCCACCTCCTCCAGGGTTTTGCTCAGATTCCTCTGCACAGGGAGGTCTGCCCAGGCCCTCCTGCTTGCCAGCCTGCTTTCTCGTTCCTCATGGCCCTCGGTGCCACAGCCGCCATGTTAACATGTCCTTACTGGTGGTCATCTGGAGCCCTCCTAGCAGGCGGCCCTGGGGCACCCCTGTCTGTCCTGCTCCCAATGCAGACTCCGTGTCTGTCACAAGCCCCCACAGGCTGGTGCTCACTCACGTTTGGGGGTGCTGTCAGTGAGTTTCGGATTTGGTAGCAGCCTGCATTTTCACCTGCATGTCATAATTGTTACAGGGTTGATAAAATTGCAGATTGATTTCTACAGACAACCAGCTCAGTCTGCTTTCCAGATTCACAAAATGGGGGTTTTCATGCCCACCCAGATCCTTGGTTTTAGAAGCACAGACTTGGAAAGGCAGTGATAACCAGGTGGAAGGGGCACTCTGCTGTATGTCTCTGGGTTCGTGAGTCAGTCAGCATGTCACTTTGGTGGCTTATGGGCACACGTGGTTGGCCACAGACCCCCCTCCCCAGCCCCTAGTCACATACCCTGCTTGTTTCCAAAGAGCCAGGGGACTCTTCTTAGTCAGGTGTCTGTACTTCCAACTCAGGGATGTTTTCTGTGTACAAGGATGTGCTTTTGGGGTACGTGTTAGAGGGCAGCCATGCCTAAAGTCACTGTGTTCCTCGCTGTGGCCCACGCGTTAGTGACTCAGATGCAAGGGCAGAATTCCTCCTGCCGTGCTCTGTATCCAGTGTGCTAGGCCTCCCCAGGGGAAAGCAGGTAGCTCTGCCAGCACAGCTGTCAGGCAGCAGGTGGCCATCGCCAGCCCCCAAGTCCTCGGCTTCACAGACAGCAGTCTCACTGTCGGGAAGTGGCTGGGTAGTGCTCAGGCACTCTCTGGCGTGATCTAGGCTCACAGCTACGGGCAGGAAACTGTAGTAAATGAGTTCTTCCTAAAATTAAACACAGCGTCTCTCACCAAACTGGGCCGAGCCCCTGTCCCACCTGTTTCTGATCTGGTTTATTTCCCCTCTGTGAAGCTCATATCCCCTTTCTTTCCTTCCTGAAGCACTAACTTGTGCTCCTGCCAGCAGTAGGGCTGAAGTTCTCTGTGTCGCTTGCTCTGGATTCGGCCCCACTTCCGGGTGCTAGGGAGTCTCCAGTCTTGGCTTCGATCACCTTCTCGGGAGCCCTGCCAAGCCTGCTACCTGCCTGGAGGACAAGGGTTTCCCCAGAGCAGAATTTCCAGCCAGTACTCCTGCTTCCTTCTCCCTTATCGGCCAAAACTGACCTGGCTGCTTTTTCAGGAGCAGCCAAATTTCCCTTGCAATAATGCACTTATTGGATGGGTGTGCCTTTGGCAGGTTGGGATATTTTTATTTTCTTGCGGGGTGGGAGTCTCGCTCTGTCGCCCAGGGTAGAGTGCAGTGGCGCGATCTCGACTCACTACAACCTCTGCCTCCCGGGTTCAGGTTCAAGCAGTTCTCCTGCCTCAGCATCTTGAGTAGCTAGGATTGCAGGTGTGTGCCACCATGCCCAGCTAATTTTTGTATTTTTAGTAGAGATGGGGCTTCACCATGTTGGCCAGGCTGTTCTTGAACTCTTGCCTCAGCCTCCCAAAGTGCTGGGATTACAGGCGTGAGCCACTGCACGCAGCCTGGTTGGGAATTTTTAATCATCAGGTGGAAAGAACTTTTCTCACCTACAATAGGAGGAAAACGACAGGATTTTACCCAGAGAGAGCCACTTGGGAAGAATCTGCCTTCAGCTACCAACTAGAACAGCAGTGAGGGGCTCGGCAGTGTCTGGCGTGTCTGCACTGGGGCTGGGCCTTGCAGGGCTGCACCTTCATGAAGGGCAGTCACTTTTCTGTTGATTCTACAGCACGCCATGAGCTCGTTACACCAGACGCTTCACAAACCCCAGCTCAGCAGAGGGGGTGCCGTTGTGCAGTGGGAGGAGCGAGAGCAGGCCACCGTCTGGTGCCGTGGGTGTCCTGGGTAGAGGTGAGGGCCTCCCCCAGGAAGGAGAATTCTGAGCGCCAACAGGAAATGCTGCCCTGAGCCATCTGATGGCCAGCACTCTGCCCTTCGGGGAGCCCTTTCTTTCCTTATCTCCAGCCTAACACCCCTCTTTCCTTAGGTTCTCTCTCACCTGCCTAAGCTGTTTGCCTGTGGGAATCACTGGCAAGCTGGGCCCTGTCGGGAGCTCTGGCAGGCCTTCCTGCCCAGCTTCCCCTGGACCTGTGGCTGGAGGCCGAGCTGCCGGGCTTGGGTCTTATGCCGCTCTCTTGGCCCTGGCGTGCCTTTGAGGCTTGCCCACTCCTCCATCTGGGCTATTTTAAAATGATCAGAGCAGAACCTTTCAACCAGTTCTATCAGGTGCATCTGTAGACCTAGGGGGAGGTCCGTTTTGTGAAACCTACTTCTCATCTTTCTAGCCAGGCCAGTGGGTGTGTCAGTGTCACAGCTGAGGCACGTCATGACCATGTTCTTTAGCCAGTCAGTGTCCTTAGAAAGGTAAACACTTATTAAAGGCCTTCCAGCGGGAGCTGTCTGGGCTGCCCTTGGTTTTTTCTGCCTCTGGCATGTTTGCATTGGTGGTACAGCTGACCCTTGCCCCTCAGAGAGTCTCCTGCAGCCTTGAACGAGGAATGGGGGCCAGATGATAGTGTGGTGCTATGTGCTGCAGGAAAGGCCACTTCCTCAGTCAGAGATTGTTGGGAGGGTTTTTCCCTCTGGTTGGAAGTGTTCCTGCAAATTCCCCAGCTGTCCTAGCCCAGCTTGGAAGCAGACCTTCCTGACTGGGCGGCCCCTGAAGCGCGTTCTCAGCCTCTCCATACAGGCCCCCACTTGTGAGGCAGCTGAGCCGTATGCGGGGGGCTGTCCTGGGCACCTGTGTGGTCTGCTTTGCCTTTGTTTTGTATCTGCCTGGTTTTTCCAAGTCTAATCAGGATGTCCCCTGGGGTGGCATCCTTTGCTGAGAGAAGGCCACATGCCCCAGGTCCCTGGGCTGTGGAAAGCTTTTGCTCAGCCTTGCTTTCTTCCGCAGCCTTGGGGCCTGGAGACTCGTGATCAAAGTGCAAGGGAGACACTGCCCAGTGGTCCCAGCCCCTTTGCCCCCATTGCAGCCTGTTAGCACCATAGGACTAAGGTTACGAGCACAGTGGTCAGAGGTGCTAGCCGGCACCAGGACTCCAGGGCACCACAGCCTGAGCCCAGCTCTCATCGTGGTTCCCATCGCAGCCGTGTCCTTTGGCTGGGTGTGGTGGTAGCTCATGCCTTAATCCCAGCACTTTGGTATGCTGAGTTGGTGATCCTGGCCAGAGTGGATCACCTGAGGTTGGGAGTTTGAGACCAGCCTGGTCAACATGGTGAAACCCGGTCTGTACTAAAAATATAAAAATTAGCCAGGCATGGTGGCATGGCCTATAATTCCAGCTACTCGGGAGGCTGAGGCAGGAAAATCACTTGATCCCAGGAGGCGTAGGTTGCAGTGAACCGACACTGTGCTTCAGCCTGAGTGACAGAGCCAGACTCTGTCTCAAAGAAAAAAAAAATGAGTAAGATTCCTGAGGGCATGTAGGAGTTAACAGTATTAAATGGTTTTATTTACAGAAATAGAAAAATCCCTAAATAACATTTGAGATGTGTTCTGTAATAAATGTGAGACAATGATTTTGGAAAGTTTGGGAAACTTTCTAAGCAGTAGAGGGAGCATAAGGAAGATGGCCAGATTGGAGCTGTTTCCAGCACTGGCTGTGCCCCTTGGACCTGCCCGGTGCAGCCTGCCTCCCCCCAGCATCACGTGAATATTTCCCACATGGAGCTTTCTTGATGAGCCCTTACTCAGCCATGCCTCCCAGGATACCTGCCCCTGGAACTGACCCCCAGAGCTGTGCACACACCACTAAAGCCATCCTTCATGGCCTGGGCCCCCCACCCCAGGTCTGGGGAAAGACAGCAGCTGGGGCACAGTTCATTTATATTTGGTTCTCAGAATCCACAGATGTGACTTACGACATAGCGATTCCCAGACTCACCCAATTCTTGTGCCACTTCTTGTGCCACTTGCTTAATTTTCTTTCTTTTTTTTTTTTTTTTTTTTTGAGATGGAGTCTTGCTCTGTCGCCCAGGCTGGAATGCAGCGGTGCAATCTCAGATCACTGCAGCCTCCGCTAGAGACAGGGTTTCACCATGTTGCCCAGATTGGTCTCGAACTCCTGGCCTCAGGTGATTGGCCTGCCTCGGCCTCCCACAGTGCTGGGATTACAGGCGTGAGCCACTGTACCCGGCCCCAACTTGCATAATTTTTTGTATTCAGATAATGCCTGTTATGTGTTTGCATGTTTTAAATACTTTTTTTTTTTTTAATGGAGTCTTACTGTCTTGCCCAGGCTGGAGTACAGTAGCATGATCACAGCTTACTATAGTCTTGACCTCCCAGGCCCAAGCAGTTCTCCTGCCTCAGCCGCCCACTGACCACAGACACACACCACCCCACCTGGCTAACTTTTGTATTTTTTGTAGAGACAGGGTTTTGCCATGTTGTCCAGGCTGGTCTCAAACCCCTGGCCTCAAGAGACCCTCCCACCTCAGCCTCCCACAGTGCTGGGATTACAGGCATGAGCCAGTGCACCTGGCCTACTTTTTAAACTTAAATACATTTTAAAAGGAAATTTTGTATCATTACTATAAAGCCTATCCCAGATCATTTGTCCTTATGAGTCACTGTAGTAATAAAGTCAAAAATAAAAGTGGTTATCTGGGCCAGGCACAGTGGCTCACACCTGTAATCTCAACACTTTGGGAAGCAGAGTTGGGCAGATCACTTAAGGTCAGGACTTGGAGACCAGCATTGCCAACAAGGTGAAACCCGGTCTTTACTAAAAATACAAAATTTAGCTGGTCATGATGGTGGGTGTCTGTAATCCCAGCTACTCAGGAGGCTGAGGCAGGAGAATCGCCTGAACCTCACAGAGGTTTCAGTGAGCCAAGATCATGCCGCTGCATTCCAGCCTGGGTGACAGAGTGAGATTCCATTAAAAAAAAAAAAACAACGGCCGGGCGTGGTGGCTCACGCCTGTAATCCAAGCACTTTGGAGGCCAAGGTGGGCGGATCACCTGAGGTCGGGAGTTCAAGACCAGCCTGACCAACATGGTGAAACCCCGTCTTTATAAAAAAAAAAAAAAAAAAAAAAGAAAATGGTTATCTGCATACTGGTTAAAATCCACACCACCGCGTCCCCCACACGGGAACGTGGACTTGCTACACGTGGCCTCCTTGCTCCATGGGCCTGGAGGCAGCTACTTCGGAAGGAAGGTGGCGCAGCTGGTGGCAGTGGAGGGCTCCCTGCAGTGACGAGAGGGTGCAGGCCTGCTGTAACCCTGGCCCAGAGGAGAGCCCTTACCCCTCCTAGGCCTGCCTCTGGCTGTTTTTATTTTGAAATTCAATATCATTGTCTCCAGAGGGAATGGGCAACGCTTCCTGGGGGACAAACACCAGTGGAGGCTTGCACCGCCCGCCTCTCTGGACCTCAGCTGGTTTTATTTCCATGCCATGGCGGGGGACAGGCAGAAGCTTTTTTCCTTCTCCCTCACTGCAGCAAGACTTTACATACTGCTGCAGCTTCACCCGAGGAAGAGGTGACCCTGGCCACGCCTTGACTTCTGCCCTTTCCCTCACCCTGTATTGCAGGGCCGCACCATCCTGGTGACTAATCGCTGATCTGTTTCCTCTTGTGTTTGTAGGATGAGCATGTACAGGAAGTAGAAAGGTGAAAGTACTTCCCTAGTAGCCTGTGACAGGGAGGATCATCAGACAGGTGTTTACTTCCTTCTTGGATTACTTTTCCAGGGGACACCCAGATGTGGCAATAGCTCTTCGGGTTTTGGGCTGACGTAGCAGGAGCTGAAGCCATGATGTCATGTGTCCATGTCCTTAGGACAGTGTTAAGTGGGGGAAGCTGCCCCATCCTGCATGCTCAGCAGGCGGTAGGCGTGTTTGCCAGCCATCTGGTTGATTAAACAAGCTCTGAAAACATAAACACCGATGGTTTTGATGGCTTCGTGTGTTGTCGTGTGACGTAAGCAGATGCCGCCACAGCAGAGCCAGAAGGCAGAGAATCCTGCTTGCAAGTAACAGGGAACTAAACAGCGTTTTTTCTTTTTTCTTTTTGTTTTTTGAGACTGAGTCTTGCTCTGTGACCAGGCTGGAGTGCAGTGGCATAATCTCAGCTCACTGCCACCTCCACCTCCCAGATTCAAGCACTTCCCTGCCTCGGCCTCCTGAGTAGCTGGGACTATAGGTGCACACCACCACCCATGCCCAGCAAATATTTTGTATTTTAGTAGAGACAGGGTTTCACTATGTTGGCCAGGATGGTCTCGATCTCCTGACCTTGTGATCTGCCCGCCTTGGCCTCCCGAGTGAGTGCTGGGATTGCAGGCATGAGCCACCGTGCCCGGCCTAAAACAGCTTTTTACAAAGTGTTTGCAGGCCAGGCACGGTGGCTGAAGCCTATAATTCCAGCACTTTGGGAGGCCAGAGTGGGAGGAGTGCTGGAGGCCAGGAATTCGAGACCAGCCTGGGCGACATACGGAGACCTCAAAAAAATTTTTTTATTACCTGGTTGTGGTGGTGCATACCTGTAGTCCTGGCTACTCAGTAGGCTTAGGCGAGAGGATCTCTTCAGTCTGGAAGTTCAAGGTTGCAGTGAGCTGTGATTGCACCACTGCTCTCCAGCGTGGGCAACAGAGCAGGACCCTATCTCTAAAAAAGAGGAGAAAAAAGCTGTGTTCTGTTTATACAGTTACCAGGATTTCGTGTTGGTTTGTGTGTGGGTGGTGCTTGTGGTCGTTAATGGGGACACCAGGCCTGTGTGGTCACCGCACACTGATGGGTGAGTAAGTAAAACTGGTTTATTTTCAGAGAAAGTATTTGACAGTCTACCAAGAACCTGTAAAATGTGTATCTCCTTTGACCCATTAATTTCATTTCTCAAGAGTTTACCCTTTAAAAAATCAGATATTTATGTATAAAGGGCCACTTGAATATTATTTGTGTTTGATTTTTTGTTTGCTTTTTGAGATGGAGTCTCGCTCTGTTGCCCAAGCTGGAGTGCAGTGGCACGATCTTGGCTCATGGCAACCTCCGTCTCACAGGTTCAAGCAATTCTCCTGCCTCAGTCTCCCAAGTAGCTGGGATTACACGTGCCTGCCACCATGCCTGGCTAATTTTTTTTTTTTTTTAAGAAGGAATCTCACTCTGTTGCCCAGGCTAGAGTGCAGTGATTCTGGGTTCACTGCAACCTCTACTTCCCAAGTTGAAGCAATTCTCCTGCCTCAGCCTTCCCAGTAGCCCAGCTACCTTTTTTTTTCTTTCTTTTTTTTTTTTTTTTTTGGCAGGGTCTCACTGTGTCGCCCAGGCTAAGAGTGCATTGGCACAGCCTTAGCTCACTGCAGCCTGCGCCTCCCAGGATCAAGCAGTCTCTCACCTCAGCCTGTTGAGTAGCTGAGACTACAGGTACCCACAACCATGTCCAGCTACTTTTTGTATTTTTTTTAGAGATGGGGTTTCACCATGTTAATCAGCTGCTCTCAGATGGCTGGCATCAAGCTTTCTGTGCACCTCAGCCTCCCAGAGTGCTTAGAGGACAGGTGTGAGCCACCGCAACAGGCCCAAAATGTTTATTTATTTAGAGACAGTCTGGCTCTGTCGCCCAGGCTACAGTACAATGGTGCAATCTCAGCTCACTGCAACCTCTGCCTCCCGGGTTCAAGCAATTCTCCTGCCTCAGTCTTCCAAGTAGCTGGGACTACAGGCGCCTGTCACCACGCCTGGCTAATTTTTGTATTTTTAGTGGGGATGGAGTTTTGCCATGGTGGCCAGGTTGGTCTCGAACTCCTGACCTCAAATGATCCACCTGCCTTGGCCTCCCAAAGTGCTGGGATTATAGGCGTGAGCCACTGTACCCAGACCCAGCCCAAAGTTTGTAAGCAAACTTTTATGGATTGGTAATCACTAAAAATACAGATTTTTATGGGATCAGCAGATACCTTCATATGAGGCATTTAAATTTGCTCTTCTCTAGTTAGTATTGAAATTAAGCTGCTTTGTTATTAGTCCTGGGGTTGTGAGTTTGTGGTTGCTTTTGCTTGCAGAGTGTATTGGGTTTACAGAGTGCTTCAGAGGCACAGACACCCCTGCCTGGGCCCTGAGCCCCTCCTCGAGGCAGATAGCAGGTCTGGGCTGCACTGCACGCTCTGCCTCTGTCCGTTTCCCTGCCCACCAGGTGTGGGCAAGGAGGTCTCCTGGCTTCTTGGGGCAAATCTCTGGTCAGGAACTCGACGCGCACCACGTGGCGTGCTGCGCTCCACAGAGCTAGACTTTCATGTTTAGGTCTGTGGTCTGCTTCCTGTTGATCGTTGATCGTCTCTGTGCTCATGTGCAGTTACCACTCACAGCCCTTCTGGTGTCAGGAGGCAGCTGCGCTCAGGGCCTCCTTTCTCTCACCTGCTGCTCTCACTCCTGACATCTGAGATCAGCACTGCTCTGTAGGAGGCCGGTGGTGGTCTCAGCTCTTCATAGTGGTTAAATCAGGATGTTCTCTAGCTGCAATTAATCAGTCTCTTTAAGTGTAAAGCAATGAACAAAGATGTTTAAGGCTCTGGCTGATTAATTCACTAATTTCTTTTTTTTTTTTTTTTTGAGATGGAGTCTCTGTCGCCAGGCTGGAGTGCAGTGGTGCAGTCTTGGCTCACTGCAACCTCTGCCTCCTGGGTTCAAGCGATTCTCATGCCTCAGCCTCCCAAGTAGCTGGGACTACAGGCGCACGCCACCATGCCTGGCTCATTTTTTGTATTTTAGTAGAGACGGGGTTTCACCATGTTGATCAGGCTGGTCTCCATCTCCTGACCTCATGATGCACCCGCCTCCGAAAGTGCTGGGATTACAGGTGTGAGTCACCACGCCCGGCCTTTTTTTTTTTTTTTTTTTTTTTTTTTTGAGACAGAGTCTCACTCTGGAGTGAGACTCAGGCTGGAGTGCAGTGGTGTGATCTTGGCTCGCTGCAACTTCTGCCTTCTGGGTTCAAGTGATTCTCATGCCTCAGCCTCCTGAGTAGCTGGGATTACAGGCACCTGCCACCACCACACTGGCTAATTTTTGTATTTTTAGTAGAGACAGGATTTCACCATGTTAGCCAGGCTGGTCTTGAATTCCTGACCTCAAGTGATCCACGTACCTCGGCCTCCCAAAGTGCTGGGATCACAGGCATGACCCACCATGCCCGGCCTAATTTCATAAATATGTGTTATGTACCTACTAGTATGCCAGCACTAGAGACGGTATTAGACAAGGTAGGCTCCATCCCTGTCCATCCCAGAGCTGACAGTATAGTTGGGAAGATAGAAATTAAGTCAGTAATGACACCCAAAAAAAGTAACTGCCATTCTGGGTCAAGAGAAATCGGGGTGTTCCCCTGAAAGACACTGGAGCCGAGACTTTGTGGAGAGAGCTCTACTCGTCTCGTGCGTGTGATGATGACTTTTGCAAGGGGTCTGGTTTCCCCTGTATGACCTGTTTCTCTGGCGATCCTTAAGTAAGCCAGATATGAGATAGTCTCCCTGGCTGCTGTTACCCACACAGAGAGTTGCTAACACCTCTGTGCTAACAGAGGCCCGAGAGTTGCTAACACCTCTGTACTTTCAGCCGCCAAGCTGAGCCACCAAAGAAGGAGGCCACCACTGCAGGGCCACAGGTGAAGCGAGCAGATGAGTGGAAGGACCCTTGGCGCCGATCCAAGTCTCCCAAAAAGAAACTTGGGGTGTCGGTCTCCCCAAGCAGGGCTCGAAGGCGTCGGAAAACGTCAGCCTCATCAGCCTCTGCCTCCAATTCCTCCAGGTAAGGAAGGTTCGTGGTGTGTCAGTTCCTCGGCACCATCAGCTGAACACTGTGTACCTCACTGGATCAGGTTGGGAACACCCTGGCCCTGCTGTTGCTGTGGTGTCGTTGCCTGAAGACCAGTCAGTGGGAATAACCCAACATTTATACGTTCAGCAAAGAGCACCAGTGCCAAGCAGGACTGACATAGCGACCCCACATGGGGCACAGACCCTGGCGACTGAGCCCAACTGCTCCCAGGGAGTGGCAGGCTACACTGGAGACAGGGGCACCTGGGTGCGGGAGTACGCACAGACCTGGGGCTGGCGAGTCCATCTGTTCTCCACAACTGTGGGCCTGAAGCTCTGCTCCTCCACGTGCAGCCCTGGTCTTAACACACAGGAAGTGGGTTCAGGCCACGAGAGCCTGGCTCCCAGAAAGCAGGGCCCGGGGTGGACACTACGGTGCTTGATCAGAGCAGGAGGTGTGGGTGGGAGGTCAGGCTTCACAGTGCGTACAGATGGACAGATAGACACATACGTGGCACACGTGAGCTGGATCAGCGCACATACTCTGGCTCTGTCTACTCAGGCAGTCATCCAGTAGCAGTGGGCCCACGCCATGCCCAGTTCTTGATTTCTGAACCCCGTTCTCCACTGAGGAGGGATGGGGCTGAAGAGTGTCTAGGAGAGGCTGTGCGCGCCTGTGCAGCTGTGCGTCCAGGTCTGCACTGGAGGGCAGCAGCGCAGCACAGGGCGTGCATGGCAGGGGCCCTCACCTCCTGCCACGCTCCCTCCCGCCCACCCCAGGTCATCCTCTCGGTCATCGTCCTACTCTGGCTCTGGTTCATCGCGGTCACGATCCCGGTCTTCATCCTACAGCTCCTACTCCAGCCGCTCCTCCAGACACAGCTCGTTCTCAGGAAGCCGGTCCAGGTCCGTCCCTGGGGCCCATTCAGGGCCCTCGGCAGGTGCAGCAAGTGTGGACACCTGCGGATGTGGCTGGAGTCATGCCAGTAGCCCCTTGGGGTATTGAAAGCCCCTTCTGGCAGCTGAACTAGGGTGGCCAGAGGGTCAGGTTCTGTGTCCCCCACCAAACACGAGCCTTGCGGGCCCTCGTCCTGGTGCAGATGGTGCTGTCACTGAGGGCCACAGCCTGAGATCCTCAAGTTGAGTCCCGACAGGCCGAGGAAGGGGCCAGACACAGCCCGGTCCTGCGGGTTGTCCTGTGGGTGTTTTCTGTGGGAGCCGTGCTGATGCCCCGCTGCCAAGGAGCCTGTCCCCTGCCATCCTGCACACAAGTGAAGGCGGCACATGCCTCCCAGAGGACCCGCCAGTGGGTGCTGACACCTTCCACACTCCAGTCTGCTCTGGGCCTGTGTTTTTAGCAGATGACAGAATAGGTCCAGAGTTGAAGTTCAGTCTGAGGCCCATAAGCGGAAATTTGTGGCCTGTTCCCTGGGTCTGGGTGGGTCCTCAGTGGGTTTGGGCTGGTGAAGAAACACCTCCAGGCCCTTCCTTACACCTTTGTTCACTCCCCTAGGTCCCGGTCCTTCTCTTCGTCCCCGTCCCCATCCCCAACACCTTCCCCGCATAGACCTTCCATCAGAACCAAGGGGGAGCCTGCCCCACCGCCTGGGAAAGCAGGGTGAGTCCCCGGCCTGTGGCAGGTCCTGGCAGCCCAGCCTCCAGAGGCTGCAGCTTCTTCCTTCCGTCCCTATCTCTCAATTGGATTTGGAACCAAAGAGATGAGGATGCCTTGGGGGGTCTGTCCCCAGAGGGTGACTGGGCTGGGGGTCGCTGGGCACAACCCTGTTCTCAAGCTGCCCTGGCACTGCAGTGTTCCCCCCAGACCCCTGGGTGCGGGGCAGCAGCCCTGGGTGTTCTCACGGGGTCTGCTTCCCAGCCTGCTCTCCTCACCCCCTGGTGCCTGCAGCTCTTGCCTGTTAGAGGGGAGCCTGGAAGGGCTGCTGGGGGCTTTGAAGCCGTTCCCAAGTACTCTGTTACTGATCGGCGGGGAACCATGTCCAGACACGAGTCTGCTCACTTAGCATCACAGGCATGCAGCGTCGGGCCCTGAGGTTCGGGTGCATTTAAAGGGGACATGGGCCAGTGGGGCCTCGTCCACTAGCCCTGCCCTGCCCAAGCCTCCCTGTTTCACAGAGAGAAGTCAGTGAAGAAGCCAGCCCCGCCTCCAGCCCCCCAACAGGCCACCAAAACCACTGCTCCTGTCCCTGAGCCCACCAAACCCGGAGACCCCCGGGAAGCCAGGAGGAAGGAGCGCCGAGCCGGGACCCCCCCAAGGAGGTGAGCATTCGGCTTCTGGACCCGGGGCTTTCTGTGTCCTTGGTGCCACCATGATGGTGGCGCTGGTGGAAATCCAGAGCCAGGTGGTGGGAGGCGCCCCCCCAGCACAGCAGCAGCAGCCAGTGAGCCCTGACCTGGGAACCTGTCCCGCTCCCTCCCTGAGCCTGTTTTTCTGGAGCACGAGGGGGAAAGGACAGCATGGCAGGGATCACCGGCCGTCCCTCCACAGCCCCTGTCTGCACTGAGAGGTGCTGTCCCTGAGAGAGTACATGTTTTATTTCGAGAAACACTGCACCTAGAGGAAAATAGCCCCAGGCCCTTTTCCAAGTCGGTAGCAAGGCCATTCTGGAGCCTCACCTTGCAGGGCTGCTGGTGGGGAGGGGAGGCCGTGCCCCGTGAGCCCAGCTGTTGCTTGTGTTACAGGCGGACGATCAGCGGCAGCGGCAGCGGCAGTGGCAGCAGCTATAGCGGCTCCAGCTCCCGATCCAGGTCATTCCCGTCACCCTGTGTCTCTGTGTCTCCCTCCCCATCAGGGACAGGAAGTCCCCAAAAGAAGACAGCCTGTGGGATGGGGAGTCTCCCACAGGCAGGCTGGGGCCAACGCTGGGGCTTCTCTGGGTCTGAGTCACCCTGGGGCCGTGGAAGGCTGTGGTTGAAACTGATGCAAATGATAAAATGGGCCCAGGACTCATGTGATAGGGAGACCCCACCCCCACCCCCACCCCCACCACACAGCTTGTGAGCTCGAGGGTGCTCAGGTCAGGAGGGGGGCCTCCGCCCTGCTGACTTGGTGCCCCAGCTCCCCAAGAAAGCACCTGCACCTGGGGAGGAGCCAACAGCTTTGAGCCCAGCAGAGGCAGAGGCTGGGACGGAGGAAGCCAATAAAAAACATGTAAGAAAATACATAGGAAAGATCTGGGGCCAGGCACGGGGCTCACACCTGCGATCCCAGCACTTTGGGAGGCCAAGGCAGGAGGGTTGCTTGAGCCCAGGACGTGAAGAGCAGCCTGAGCAACATGGTGAGACCATCTCCACAGAAGAAGAGACAGTTTCATTCTTACTGCCCAGGCTGGAGTGCAATGATGCAGTCTCTGCTCACGGCAACCTCTGCCTCCTAGGTTCAAGCAATTCTCCTGCCTCAGCCTCCCAAGTAGCTAGGACTACAGCATGCTCTGCCACGCCCAGCTAATTTTGTATTTTTAGTGGAGGTGGGGTTTCACCATGTTGGTCAGGCTGGTCTCAAACTCCTAACCTCAGGTGATCTGCCTGCCTTGGCTTCCCAAAGTGCTGGGCTTACAGGTGTGAGCCACTGTGCCCAGCCCAGAAATTTTTTTTAATTAGCTGGGTATAGTGGTGTGTGCCTGTGGTCCCAGCTACTCGGGAGGTCAAGGTTGCCGTGAGCTATGATCACACCACTGCATTCTAGCCTGGACGATGGAGTGAGACCCTGTCTCAAAAGAGGAAAACCAAAAAAGGATTTCCGAGGTTTAGTTGTTTTGAAAGAAGACAGTATTGAATCCGTCTTCCTTACATAGAACTCTCATTTCTAGAAAGCAGGTGGTTTATATATATATTTGTCAAACTTTTTTTTTTTTTTATAAAAAAAATATGGGCCGCTTCACGAATTTGCGTGTCGTCCTTGCGCGGGGCCATGCTAATCTTCTCTGTATTGTTCCAATTTTAGTATATGTGCTGCCGAAGCGAGCTCTTGTTTTTCATTTGTTTATTTTGTTTTTGGAGAGACATGGTCTTGGTATGTTGTCCAGGCTGGTCTCAAACTCCTGGGGACTCAAGTGATCCTCCCATCTTGGTCTCCCAAAGTTCTGTGATTATAGGTGTTAGCGGCCACGCCTGGCCTAAAAATTTTTTTTTTCTTTTTTCAAGATGGAGTCTTTCTCTGCTGCCCAGGCTGGAGTACAGTGGCACAACCTCAGCTCACTGCAATCTCCACCTGCTGGGTTCAAGCAGTTCTCCTGCCTCAGCCTCCCGAGTAGCTGGGATTACAGGTGCCTGCCACCATGCCCAGCTAATTTTTTCTATTTTTAGTAGAGATGGGGTTTCACCATGTTAGCCAGGCTGGTTTCAAACTCTTGACCTCGTGATCCACCCACCTTGGCCTCCCAAAGTGCTGGGATTACAGGTGTGAGCCACTGCGCCCAGCCTAAAATGTTTCTTAATAGGGTCTGAAATGTTTTAAAGACCTGACTTTTGTAAAAGAAAAGAAAACACATTGGTTCTCTTAT
Source organism: Cheracebus regulus (assembly GCA_963574635.1). Lineage (NCBI taxonomy): Eukaryota > Metazoa > Chordata > Mammalia > Primates > Pitheciidae > Cheracebus > Cheracebus regulus. The sequence goes on along the minus strand of CAUYQU010047499.1, from coordinate 33,213 downwards.
CCCTCCCCTTGGGAACCCCATCTCCTGGCCCACAAATCTTGCCCATGTATTCTCAACAGCCCTGGGAGACGTGGTTATGTTTTCTTGAGCAGCGGATGAGCAGGGCATACTCAGGTGCCCGTCCTGTGTGTTCTGTGTCCACGTTGAGTGTGCACCGGAGGAGCCACAGACCTGCTCTCTCTGTCCGTCTGCTGTTTTCCTAAGGCATTCCCTGAGACTGCGGAGTCGCTCATTGTGTTTTTCATTTCCCTGTGGGCCGAAGCAGTCTCCCTTTCATCACAGGCGTCTCAGCCAGGGCCTCTGCTTCAGTTCCACCCTTGGCACTGTTGGCTAGGCTCAGTCCTGTTCCCCTTCCCAACAAGCAACCTGACAGCCATGGGGATGTCCCTTACTGTGTAGCCCTGGAACTGCCCAAAGTACCCCCAATATCGCACACTCCGTGGGTACATGGTCCATAAATGGACACTGGGTAAAAGTGGACCATGGGGCCCCCGCGGGCCCCTCCCTCCAGTCTGTGGTTGGACTGTGGCGAGATGTGCTTGTGTGTCCAGGTCCCTGAGCGTAAGCAGCGTCTCCTCAGTGTCCAGTGCCACGTCCAGCAGCAGCTCTGCACACAGCGTGGACTCAGAGGACATGTACGCAGACCTGGCCAGCCCCGTGTCCTCAGCCAGCTCTCGGTCCCCGGCCCCAGCCCAGACCAGGAAGGAGAAAGGTACTCAGGGCCCTGGTGCCTTTGGGGAACAGCTTGGGGAAGGGCAGGGGGGAGGACAACGTCGGCACAGACTTTGCCTGGGTATTGGTGTGGCCACGGGAAAATCACTAGCACCCCCATGACTCCGGATTTATCATTGGCAGGAAAATCTAAGAAAGAAGATGGTGTTAAAGAGGAAAAGCGGAAAAGGGACTCGTCCACACAACCACCCAAATCTGCAAAACCTCCAGCAGGGGGGAAGTCCTCCCAGCAGCCGTCGACACCCCAGCAGGCCCCCTCCGGGCAGCCCCAGCAGGGCACGCTTGTTGCCCACAAAGAGATCAAGTTGACACTGTTGAATAAGGTGAGGACAAGGGCCCTACTGGTGGCTGCCCCAGCGTCTAGGCCAGGGTCCTTCTTCCTGAGACAGCTCCCTCCCGGGGCACAGAGCCTGAGTGAGGGCCAGTGGGCCTTGCAGGTGTCGGTACAGCCTATCACCTGTGGGCCTGGGCCGGGAAGAGGGAGCATCCTGGGAGGGTTGGGTGCTGCCGGCGCCTCTGTGAACAGAGAGGGGGTTCTCCGTATCCGTGGAAGGAGAGAGGGTTCTTTCCGTGTTTGTGGCTGCCATTCCCTGCCAGGCAGTCTCAATACAATACAGGAAGCCTCCGTCTCTATCCTCTGCCCCATGCTGAAAGGGCGAGAGGCCTGGCTTACGGGGATCCCATGTCCTCCTAGAGTGGCCCCCATGGGAGCAGAAAGGCCCACAGGGTGCTTCCTGTGGAACATAGTAGGCCCCAAGTGCACAGTGGGGGTGCCCTTGGTCCAGGTTATGGAGGCCTCGCTGAGGGCCACAGGGTCTCACGGGCATGTGAGGGGACCCTTGGGGGCAGAGCAGGTTGCTGGCGATGATCCCTCTGGGGCTAGGACATGGCTGCTGGCTCCTGGCCCGGTCATCCTCACTGGCCTCTCTCTGTTGTCCCAGGCGGCTGATAAAGGAAGCAGGAAGCGCTATGAACCGTCAGACAAGGACAGGCAGAGCCCTCCTCCAGCCAAGCGGGCCAATACATCCCCAGACCGAGGTGAGCGAGCCCCTAGGGAGCAGGCAGATGGGTAGGAGCCTGGGGATTCGGACGAGCTGGTCTGAGACCCCATGGCTCTTAACAAGTATGGGCAGGGCCCAGGAAACGTCTGACTTACAGATTGTATCTGTCAATATTTACGGTACTGAAAACCAAAACTAAGAAAAACATTTAAATATTTGTTTAAAAATAACAGGGCGGGCATAGTGGCTCGATCCTGTAATCCCAGCACTTTGGGAGGCCTTGGTAGGCAGATCACTTGAGGTCATGAGTTCAAGACGAGCATGGCCAGCATGTTGCAACACGGTATCTAGTAAAATACAACAGTTAGCCAGGCATGTTGGTGGGTGCCTGTGACTCCAGCTACTCAGGAGGCTGAGCCCGGAGAATTGCTTGAACCTGGGAGGTGGAGGTTCCAATGAGCCAAGATTGCATGACTGCACTCCAGCCTGGGCAACAGAGCAAGACCCTGTCTCAAAAAATAAATAAATAAAAATAATAATAATAACAGTAATAGGCTGGGCACCGCGGCTCACGCCTGTAATCCCAACACTGTGGGAGGCCAGCATGGGCAGATTATTTGAAGTCAGGAGTTCGAGACCAGCCTGGCCCAACATGGTGAAACTCCATCTCTACTAAAAATACAAAAATTAGCCAGGCATGGTGGTGGCTCCTGTAATCCCAGCTACTCAGGAGGCTGAGGCAGGAGAATCACTTGAACCTGGGAGGCAGGAGTTTGCAGTGGGCCGAGATCACGTGAGACTCTATCTCAAAAAAAACATAACTAACTAAATCAATAAAAATAACAGTAATAAACCACTGTATTTTTTTTTACATGCATGCCATTTTTGCAAAAAATATATTTTCCAAAACAAATGAGCAGGAATGGCACTGGTTTTTCTATTTTTGTAAATTGTTTTAAAGTCTGGCTGACAGAAGACCACTGGACCCTCATGACTTGTGCGTGCTGGAAACCCTCCTGGCCTCCTGAGGACTGAGTGACAGGGCAGACAGTGTCCGTGTTACTGTTGAGCCATGTAGATCTGAAAGGACCTCAGGCACCCCAGCCATCCTGACCTCACCCCAAGAGCCGAGGCCCAGATGGAAAGACAGGAAGACTGTCCTGGCTGGCTTTGATGGGTGGAACGCAAACCAAACAGAGGACAAGGGGGCCTGTCCACCGGCACACACTCCCAGACGCAGGGAATAGGCAGGGGCTTCCAGACTCCTTCCCAAGTCGTCCTTTAGGCTTGTCGGGTGCAGGAAGAGGAACTGCTCTCCTTTGTCCCGAAGTCCAGGGCCTGTGCCCCGTGCAGCTGGTCTGGAACAGCCTTGCTGTTTTTGCCTGGGGTCCTGCTGACCTTGGTTCACTCATAAGCCTCAGGCCTGTGCCGGCCAGTGGGCCCTCCTTGCCTCTCTCATCCTGACAGTGTCTGAGTGAAACACTCCTGGCCTCTGGAGTATTTCTTTACTGCCGTTCTTTCTTGTTCTTCCGTATGTGACGACCCACGTGATCAATTTCTTCAGAGCTAGGAAGGAGTTTTGTCCTTTCTGCGAGAGTGGAGCCCAGGTTTGGCCTCAGCCTCGTTTCCAGATGCCTTGGTGCCCACATCTCTCTCCTCTTCTGCTCGGCTCTTGCCTTTTCATCTCTATGAAAATGAAGGAAGTGAACTGAGCAGCCTCAGGCTTTAGAATTGGGTCGCTCGCATCCCATGTAAACCAGGAAGGTGGTCTCACTCTGTACCTATCACACAGGTTCTCGGGACCGGAAATCAGGTGGGAGACTGGGCTCCCCGAAGCCAGAGCGGCAGAGAGGCCAGAACTCCAAAGCCCCTGCAGCCCCATCCGACAGGTGAGTCCCACCCAACATGTGCCCTGGGCACACCGAGCAGGCTAGACCAAGCCTGTTCCTCAGGGAGGCCAGCAGCAGCAGGGCTCACCCTGGGCCAGGCCCGAGGCCCCGCTTAATTCAGAAGACAAGAGGGCAGCCCAGGCTGGAGGCTTCACTCCAGCTTCTGCTGGGCAGATGGGGTGGGGGCAGGGAAGGGCAGCTCCATCCCTGCAAACACACTCCTGCCCTCTGCTCCCAATGCCCTCGGGCAGAGTGCCCTGGGCACAGAGGTGGGAAGAAGAGCAGGAGGTTGTGCGGGGCCGGCCCAGGACCCTCCCAGTCTCTGGTCCACAAACCCCGGGGGCTGGTGGCTAGGACCAGGCCTGCTTGCGGCCGCATCAGCCCCTGCCTGTCCTGGTGGCCACTGAGGGTGCAGTGGAAGCTCCCCTACAGGGAGGACAGCCTCGCTGCCCCTTCCACCTGCAGACGAGGCTCACAGTCTTCCCCACCCGCTTGCAGGAAGCGCCAGCTGTCACCCCAGTCTAAGAGTTCCAGCAAGGTCACCAGCGTGCCTGGCAAAGCCTCGGATCCCAGCGCCGCCGCCAGCACCAAATCAGGGAAGGCCAGCACGCTGTCCCGGCGGGAGGAGCTGCTGAAACAGCTGAAGGCCGTGGAGGACGCCATCGCGCGCAAGCGGGCCAAGATCCCCGGGAAGGCATAGGCCGGGCCCAGCCGGACTGGACGTGTTTTTATCCATAGGGTAAGCGCAGCCATTTGGGATTTTGCAGTTAATGTCTTATTTTGGCTGTGATTCTTTTTAAAAAGTAAAAAAGAAAAAAAAGTTTCTCAGCTGGAAAAGAAGCCACAGAGGAAATGACGCTGCTGAATCCCAGCCTCCCTCCGCAGAGCAGAAGGCCCGCCAGACAGACAAACACCGACAGTGCTCGTGACCAGCACGGTTCTCATGTAAATTACAAGCCCCAGCCACCAGCGCCGCCGTCTCTTCCTCCTCCACCGTCTTCTTCCCTGGCCCCAGTCAGGCCCGAGGAGCCCCCACTCTGGGTCCCTGGCTCTGGGTCCAGGCAGCCAGGCTCCCTCCTGAGCTGAGAAACAGACACCTCGTGAACCACTGGTGGCACCCCTTCTCACCCGCCCCCGGATCAAAAATATATATATATATTCTTGACTAAAGTCTGATCAGGAAATATTTCCTGTCTTTTATTTTAAGCATCAAATTGTTTTAGTTGATTTAAAAAGGAAAAAATACAGAAAAGACCAAAAAAAGGCCAAGGGTATTGTTGGGGCGTCTGTCTAATGTGGAGGGTCTTTTTTTGAGGGGTCTCCTAAAATAAAATATTTTGATAAGCAGCTGTCCTTGCCCTCATGGTGTGTGCGCCCTCTGCCCACTGCACTCGGGAGCCACTGGAGGGTGAGGGTGTGGCCACGCTCATCCCCCACCACCTGCCCCAAGGACCCACCCTGGAGCAGGTCCGGCCTTCAGACCGAGGGTGGGGGGGGCACAGTGCCTCAGTTTCCCCATTTGCGGGGCTGGGCTGGCACCCATGCTGCTGCCCCTGGGCTGTGCTGGGGCTTCCTTGGTGCGTGAGGTGGAGCTACCTTCCCCGCACGGGCCGTGGGGCTGGAGGCCAAGAGCTCAGGGCAAATTCCCAGCCCTGAGCCGAGCTGCCACCTCTGCAGTGACCCAGACCTGCTGAGCCAGGCCCCAGTGTGATGCCCTGTTCCACAGCAGGCACCACAGGCAGAGCCCCCCAGGACCCCCACTGCTGCTCCCCGCTCTCCACCATGAGAGCCACGGGCCTGTACCCCAGCAGAGGCCTCCCAAGCACACACTCCAGGGCCTCCTTGAATCCGATTCAAGTAGCCACGGTGTAGCGCCCAGGCCTGCCGCCCACCCTTGTCCCTCATCTTCCTGACACGAGGCTCGGGACAAAGGTCCCGAGAGCGAGCTCCCTCCCCCAGGGCCACAAGCCGAGCCCAGGGAGGCGGCCACCTGCACTTCTGTTCCCAGCGTGACCTGCGTCCCAGCCACTCTTCCCTTGGGTTAAATGGCAATTCGAGTGTGGGCAGAGGAGCTGGGCATGAGTGAGCAGTGCAGCCGGACCGCCCGTGTGCTCCTGAGGGAACCGTTTCCCATTTTACGTCCACGCCCCTCCCACGTCGCAGGCCACGCACTTCATCGTGTCCCAGCGGCCTGGGTCCTGTGTTGGCGCAATTTTTTGAGGCTTATCCGATTTGCTATCAGGTCAAAGCCAGGTGCAAAGGGAATTCCCATTCTCTGAAAAGGGTGGCCTTCAAGGCCACAGAGGTGGAGGCCAGGCCACCTTGGGTGCCAGCCTGTCATCTGTGGGCTGCATCACCGGGGCTGGAGGCCAGGAAATGCACTCTGCCCCCAGTGTGGGGCACCTCCAGCTAGCACCTGCAGTGACTGCGTCTCTGAAGTGCAGGAGCGGCCAGGTGAGCCCACCGCAGCCCCACGGTGGACGGGGACCAGGTGAGGTCCCTCTGCAGCTGGTCAGCCTCCGGCCACAGCCCTGGGCACCTCAGTCTGGAGCTGGGTTTCAACTCGAGGCAGGTTGCAGCAGACCCTGAGCTCCGGAGCTCTTGGACGCCAGTACAGAGGGGACTGTTCTAGGAGGGGGACTCTGCCCCCATGGGGTCTAGTGGAGAGGGCGTTCAGCCAGGCAACTGGGAAGGACAGCCTTGCTGCGTGATGGACAGCCTTGGGCGTCCACACCCTCCAGGGACATCCTCCTCTAGGTGGTTGGCGCACACATCCTTGCGCCCCACGCAGTGCCTAGAAAGCCTGTGTGGGGTTCCGGCAACAATGGCGCCCGCCCTCCAGCCCCCTCCCAGGGAGTGCCCCAGGGCCTCTGCCCGCAGCCCACCCACTCGTTTGGCGGGCGTTGGGTGGGCAGGAGGACGTAGAGGGGCCCACACATGTCGGGGGTGGCGGGGAGGCTGAGGCCCATGAGGCCACACCTGCCCGGGAAAACCCATGGGGGGAGGGCTTGGCCGTACCACAAGGAGGGGCCCTCTGCTGTCCCAGCCAACGTCTCAAGATGATTTTGTACCCCCGCTGGGCCAGGAGTGCCCCCACCCTGCCTACCCAGCTGGACACACCTGTGTTTTAGGAGCTGGCTGCGCGTGACCTGCTGTGCACCTGCACCTTGCTGTGCGGGGAAGGCCCTGCAGAGCCCGCCTGCTTCCTCTCTGCCCAGGGCCCCCGCCCCCGCCACCTCACCCCTCCTCCCACCCACCCCTCAGGGCAGCTAAAGGGCTGCCGGCCGTGGGTCCCTCCTTGCCTGCATCTAGCGGGCATCTCCCTCGCTGCGGGTCCTGGGGTCTCAGCTGCCTCTAACCCTCCTGTCTTTCTGGCTCTGCGTTTATCTGAGGCCCCTCACTCTGCATAGCCCCACTAGGGTCCCGGGGTGTGGTCTGCTGGGGGCGGGCCGGGATGTGGTTTGAGAGCCAGCCTGTCTGGGTCTCCACCTCTGGGCCGCCCTCCAGCCTTCCCACCGCCGCTTTTCCAGTCTTGCTCAACCTGGTATTTCTGCCCTTGCCTCAGCCACCCGCAGGAGCACCGGCCACCCGCAGGAGCACGGGTCCCTCCGGTTCCCTGGGCGTGGCTTCCAGGCCCTCCGATCCCCGGGACGGTGCTGGGAGCTGGCAGAAGGTGGGGAGACAGGGTCCCTAGCGCCGTCCCATGGTGCAGCCCATGCCCAAGGGTCCGGCCATCCCACCTCAGAACCAGAGCACAGCGTGGATGGGGCGACGGCCGCTGGGAAGAAAGCCGCCCAGGCCAGAGGAGGAAGGCTGGCTGGAGCGAGTCCGCTGGGGTCTGCCTTCTTCCTTGATCCCTGGGCACGGCGTAGGATGGGGGACTGCAGCTGAGGTCAGGGGACAGGGAGGACACTCCTGTGCCTGGGCCGTCCTCTCCCTCTGCTCACGCATTCCCTCCCTCCGCCCCCACCCACTGGATCCCTCCTGCTGAACTTATCCACCCAGCCATTTACCTCCTCAGGCAGGCCAGGTCCTACCCCAGGGAACAGTGTGTGGCCATGTGGCACAGACCCGTGCCCCATGCCAGGAGGGAGGGTCACCAGCTCCACCTGGGAATGGGAGCGAGGGTAGCAGGCCGAGGTGGAGGGCGCCTCCCTCTCCCCCCCTTTTCCTGGCCTCTTCCTCCGTTCGCGCTGGCTCCTCTCCTCCCCTCCCTCCTCGTCTCTTTCTTGGGTGTGGTTGAGCAGGTCTCGCACTGCACAACGGCTCCCAGCAGAGCACAAGGACTGACATCAGCCTGTGCTTCCCCCTAACCCTGTGTTCCCTAACCCTGCAGGAAGGCACCCTAGGGGTCATGGCCCGAAGGAGCTCCAGCCCTCCCCTCCACAAGATTCCCCATGTCAAGCCCTGCAGCCCTAACCCCAAGCTGAGGGCAGGTTGGGCGGAAGTACTGAGCGCTGCGGAGACCAGGCCTGGCCAGGCTGAGTCTGCTAACTTGTCAGGGTTTGCACAAAACGCCTTGGGTCCCCAGCTGCAGGCCCCTCGGGATGTTTCCCAGGAGGCTTCCCTGGCCCCCCCTCTGTGGCAGGAGAAGGGCCCAGGGGCTGCTTCGAAGGTCTCAGCCCAGGCGAGGCCCCTGGAGACGCCAGAGCCAGGGAGGGGCCCAGCCCCCTCCCCGGGGCTGTGATTGGCATGCAGAGGTTGGGGGTCCTGACACCCCCTCCCCGGGGCTGTGCTTGGCATGCAGAGGTTGGGGTATCTTGAGTTTTGTCCCCAGAACAATGGCTGAGTGCACCCTGGAGAAAAGACAACCGCCCCCCTGCCATGCCACTGCCTCCACCCTGTCTCACAACAGTAAGAGTGCTTGTCAGCCTCCAGCCGGCAGACACTGAAGACCCCACCTGCACACACCTTGATACCAGACTCCTGGCTCCAGAGCCTTGTGGAATAGACTTCTGCCGTTTCACCCCCCACTGTCTGTGGTACATGGTTAGCACAGCCCTAGAAAACCAACGGATAGTGAGCTCCCCGTCATAGGAGGTATGCAAGCAGAAGTGGGGGCGGGCAGGGGCACTGTAGAAGGAGCAGCCCTGGGGACTCCAGCGGTCCGTCTTTGATTCTTCCCAGACTGTTAGCCCTGGGGCATGGCCTCCTTCACCCCTGAAGGCCCAGGACAGACAAGCCAAAGGCACATGGCAGCCACGAGGATGTGCTGGAGGGCCAGGGGTCCTTCTCCCGCCACAGAGAGGGGGCCCAGTGCCGCCTCAGCCCTCCCCACTTGCAGGCTTTTGTGTTTGGAGAGACTGAGGTTTTAAGCTTAGAGGATGCCTCTGTGGAGCGTATCTGCACCAGGGCAGGGGAGGAAAGGCCAGGGGTACCCAAGTACCCTCCCTCCCGCCCTCACCCCGCAGCTGAGGGGACCACAGCAGACAGATGCCCACGCCTTCAGTGGCCCTGGGGACCCCAGGGGAACCCTCCTCAGATGAGATCAAACCCTCAGCATTGAAACCTTCCTGAGATCTGGCCCGAGCTGTCCGCTTTCCAGGGAAACAAAAGCTCCTCTGGCACCCCTGCCCCAGGCGGCCTCACTGCGCGAGGGGACCAAGGGCGGCTCCTGGCCCCGCTGACAAACAGCTTCCTGTATGCACTGCGCCTCAGTTCCCAGAGCCCTCACGCCTCCCGCTGAGACTTTTAGTTTGAACTTTTTTCCCAATGAAACCACAGAAGCCCAACAGAGACGTGAACACCAGGCCGCCTCCCCAGTCTCCTCAGGGACCTCTCCCTGAGGGTGGAGGGGGCACGTGGGCCCACCTAATCTTGGTCACCTCAGCTAAAACACTGAACCACCCTCGACCCCCCTAGCAGAGGACAGAGGAAAGCTGCAGACAGGGAAACGCCCCCATCATGGTCCCATCCAAATACAAAACACACAAGCTGAATCAGCAGGGTGCCGACGTAACCCTCATAGGAGGTTCAAGGCCGGGCGCGGTGGCTCACGCCTGTGATCCCAGCACTTTGGGAGGCCGAGGCGGGTGGATCACGAAGTCAGGAGATCAAGACCATCCTGGCCAACATGGTGAAACCCTGTATCTACTGAAAACACACAAAAAATTAGCTGGGCATGGTGGCGCACACCTGTAATCCCAGCTACTCGGGAGGCTGCGGCAGGAGAATCGCTTGAACCCGGGAGGCGGAGGCTGCAGTGGGCTGAGATCGTGCCACTGCGCTCCAGCCTGGGTGATAGAGTGAGACTCCGTCTCAAAAACACAAAAGCTTTGAGAATGTCAGACAAGGCGGCACCCTGAGCAGACGCTCAGGCTGGGCAGAGTCTCTCTTGGGGGAGGGGAGTCACAGGACAGAGCTCCGAGGGGCCCCTCGCACACTGCGTCCTGATGCCGCAGGTGGGACTGTGGGGACTGGAGGAGGAAATGCTCCAGCTGGGCACTTCCCGAGGAGGAAGTGGCCCCGGAATTTCCCCCAGGTGTGGCCGGCCTCCAGTATAAGAGCGGCCACTGCCAGGTGCGTGGCCAGGTGCTCCTGTGGATTGCCGCCAGGTGTGTGGGCCGCGCCAAGCCCGGCCTGTCCTGCCGGCCCTCCATGACGGTGAGCCTGCTGCTGCTCCACGCACGCTTGGAGGGATGCCACTTGGGTGGCGCAGCCTGGGCTGGAAGCACCTGAGCCCTGGGATGGGGGTGCCGGGATGGGGTCTAGGAAACCCCTAAAGCTGGGGGTGGGGGCGGCAGCTGCACCCGGCCCCTCAGAGCTCTGGCATGGGTGTCTTGGGCTAAAGGGCTAGCCTCTCTGGGCTTCAGTTTCCCCCTCTACAGAGAGAGGGCTGTACCCCATCTTTCCCCTGGGAACAAAGAAAGCTGGGGTGGAAGTGAGGTGCCCCTGTCCCGGGCACCCCTGACCACCCACCTGCCTGTGTCCCCAGCTCCTCCCTGGCCTCCTGTTTCTGACCTGGCTGCACACATGCCTGGCCAACCACAACCCCTCTCTCAGGGGGCACCCCCACACTCATGGGACCCCACGCTGCTACTCGGCTGAGGAACTGCCCCTCGGCCAGGCCCCCCCACACCTGCTGGCTCGAGGTGCCAAGTGGGGGCAGGCTTTGCCTGTAGCCCTGGTGTCCAGCCTGGAGGCAGCAGACCACAAGAGGAGGTATGAGGGGTCCTCGGCTGCAACCGAGTGCCCGATGCTACGTCCGGAGGAGCTGCTGGAGGCAGACACCCACCAACGCTCCATCTCACCCTGGAGATACCGGTGAGGGCCTGGGGCTCCTGCTGTGGCACGGGGCTGCCCCTCCCTGGCAGGGCCCTGGCTGCCTGGAGAGCTCTCTGCACCTAGGTGGTTCTCACCTGTCCGGTGGGCGTGGCCACCTGAGCTCCTCCCTCCAGCCCTGCTGACCTGGGTGGCGGAGCTGCTGCTTTCCGCCATCCTCTGCCTGCCACTGTCCTTGGTGGCCAGGGTCTTCTGGGAAAGTTCTGGGCCCCCCACCTGAGCTCCTGTGGAAGTGGGGCTGGGCGATGACGTGGGCGAGAGGCTCCTGGAGGTCTCCAGCCTCTGCGGTGCTGTTGGAGGGCCCCGGGAAGCCGTGGATCGCCACCGCGTACGAGCCGGACTGCACGCCAAGCCCTCCCGACCCACGTGGCTCGGCCCTCACGGCCTCGGTCCCGTCCGGGGCACACAGGGAGGGGTCCCCAGGGGAGAGGGGGCTGAGGAGGTGAGGGCAGGGCCGGAAACTCACTGCGCCCCCTATGCCACAGCGTGGACACGGACGGGGACCGCTACCCGCAGAAGCTGGCCTTCGCCGAGTGCCTGTGCGGAGGCTGCATCGACGCACGGACGGGCCGAGAGACGGCCGCGCTCAACTCCGTGCGTCTTCTCCAGAGCCTGCTGGTACTGCGCCGCCGGCCTTGCTCCGTCCACGGCGTGGGGCCGCCCACCCCCGGGGCCTTCGCCTTCCATGCCGAGTTCATCCGCGTGCCCGTCGGCTGCACCTGTGTTCTTCCTCGGTCAGTGTGACCGCCCAGGCCGTGGAGCCCCCAGACTGGACACGTGGGGTCCCCAGAGGGCAGCCCCTATTTATGTGTATTGTTATTTATACCCTGTGCCTGCGGGGGAGGCGGTGCTCCCCCAACACTGCCCTTGGGGTCCTGGGCAGGGACAGAGCTCGCAGCAGCTGGCGGATCAGGGAGACGCGGGCATCCTCCGGGTCTGGAGGGTGGCCGCCCACCGTTCTCCCCATCTCCAGCCTCAGTGGTTGGGACTAGAAGGAGCTCGGCCCCTCTTCTGGCCCTTAAAACCGCAGCCACAGAAAAGCTGTCTCGTGGCCGCCTGGACGGCGGCCCCACCCCCGGACTTCCCTCACCCACCACTGGCCTCAGGCCCCCAGCTCCCTCTTCCCAACCTCCCTGGAAGTACCTCCGTTTCTTAAACAATTATTTTAGTGTACATGTGCTGTTAAACTGATGAACACATCCTCAGAGGCCCACACTCAGTGGGACATTCTCCTGCTCACCCCGGCCCGGGCCAGCCACTGACCCAATTCTGGGGCATTCTTCCAGAAAGGTCTCTGCAGCAGCGCGCAGTGCATGCAGGTGGGACTGAGCTTTAACACGGGGGAGCACAGGTGTCCGAGCTGTGCCCACGCATTGTCTCCCAAGGATACTCCAGGAACCGGGAGGAGCCTCCTTCCCCCAAGCCAAGCCTTGAGCCCCATCCTTTGTAATCACGGGGAGCGCCTAGGGGCACCATCTCGGCCCCCACAGCAAGAGTGTCTGAGGATGAGCTGCCAAGGCTGTTGGCTCAGGAGCCCACGATCCATGGGCCCAAGGCTTCATGGTGTAGATGAACAGCCAAAGCTAAGGCGTCCTCCCTAAGAAAGAACTAGCCTCGCAGGGCCCAGGGTCTGTTGGAGACTTTTTTTTTTTTTTTTTTTTTTTTTGAGACCGAGTCTCACTGTGTTGCCCAGGCTGGAGTGCAGTGGCACAATCTCGGCTTGCTGCAACTTCTGCCTCCTGGGTTCAAGCAATTCTCGGCCTCAGCCTTCCGAGTAGCTGGACTACAGGCATGCACCACCATGCCCAGCTAATTTTTGTATTTTTAGTAGAGACGAGGTTTCAACAACTTGGCCAGGCTGGTCTTGAACTCCTGACCTTGCGATCCACCTGCCTCGGCCTCCCAAAGGGCTGGGATTATAGGCGTGAGCACTTCGAGCCAGGCCCTCTGTTGGAGATTTTAGTTATAGGGCCCCAGAGTGAGCAGCCTCAGTCATGGAAAGGGGGCCCAGGCCTATGGCAGTCTAAGGCCTCAGTCTCCAGGCTCCCAGCCCTGAGGGCTGACATTGCCATTGGGCCACTGGGCAGTTGTCAGCCTCTCCCCTGCCTGACCCCCTGGCTCACCCACCTACTGTGTGCAGGGGCCTGGGGATGGGGGCAGGGGGGCTGCACAGAAGAACAAGGACTCCATTCAGGCCCCCAGAGGAGGAAGCCTCAGGGAAGACTTCCTGGAGGTGGTGGCTTTTGTCCTGGAGGTGAAATTTTCATTCAACACATTTATTGAGTTTCTTTCCTTTTTTGAGACAGGGTCTCGCTCTGTTACCCAGGCCGGAGTACAGTGGTGTGACTTCAGCTCACTGCAACCCCGGCTCTGGGTTCAAGCGATCCTCCCACCTCACCCGCCCAGTACAGGTGTGCGCCACCACACCCAATTAATTTTTGTATTTTTAGTAGAGACGGGGCTTCGCCCTGTTGGCCAGGCTGGTCTCGAACTCCCAAGCTCAAGTGATCATCCTGCCTCAGCCTCCCACAGTGCTGGGATTCCAGGCGTGAGCCCCCATGCCTGGCCATACTGAGTTTCGACTAAGTGCCTGGCACTGGGAACAGGGAGAGAACGAAAGGGACAAAACCCCTCCTACCCCCATGGTGACTGATGAATCAAGTGGTGATTAGTCTGTGAATGAGTCCAGGACAGAGGCTCTGGGGGAGGCTGAAGACCTCAAAGCAGAGGATCAGAGAGGCCTGAAGACCTGAAGGGGAGGAGGATGGAACCAGGCAGCAGGAAGGGCCTGGGAAGGCGCATGCTGGGCGTGTCCAAGGGTCAGAGTGTCCAGTGTGGCCAACACCAGTGACAGGGACCACGGGGGCAGGGCAGGGCACTGGCGGTGCAGCTCATGTCTGCCCTGGGGCCACGAGAAACTTGGGACTATCACTGGAGGCAGCTGAGCCTGTGGGTTCCGAGGCTGTGGACTGAGCTGGCAGCACTGGCGTGAGGCTTTGGGTTTGAACAGCAGCAGCAGGATGATTTCAGGAGGTGAGGGCAGAGTGGGAGGTGGCAGGTGACATGGGTGGGGATGGCCCACAGGGCTGGGGTCTGGACTGGGGCCAGGATGGATGTGGGGGTGTGGGGGCGTCAAGGGTGACCTGAAGCTTGCTGACTCGGGGGACGGCTCACTGAGGCGAGGTTGGGTTGAGAGTCTGTATGGTGTTGAGTGCAGGCTGCCGGGGGGAGGGTTGGGGACAGGAGAGGACCCTGGCTCTGGAGTGTGAGTTGCTGGGAAACAGGTGGGAAAGCAGGAGCAAGGGCTTCTCCGACCTCGGGGGAGTGGGTGCCTTGGAGAGAGCCCAAGGGTGAGGGGGGGGGGGGGTTGATGCCTGGCAAGCTTTGAGGGCACCGGGCTGGGGTGGTGGTGAGGTCAGTGGGCAGGGGCAGGATTGTGTGCAGCCAGCCACAGCCACAGCCACAGCACGAGTGACGGGCGGGGGTGGCCAGAAGCCCCCTGCAACTTGGCCTGAGTGTCCCGGGCAGCTGGAGGGACCCCAACATCAATGTGGGGGCAAACAAGGGCGCATCTGCCACCAGCCTCACCCCACCTTCTACAGAAAAGAGGCCCCCGCCCTGTTCCCTCTTCACTCAAAGCCAGCGGCCTCCTCTGGAATCCAACCCCCTTAGGGAGGCGATGAGTGTGTGCAGAGGCGGATGGGCTGCGGGCCTGGGAGACCGTCGCGGGAGGACTCCACGGCCTCCTGCAGGCCCGGGACGACCTTTCTAGGGAGGCACACACCTGGAATCCAGGTACTGTAGGTCGTGGACTACAGGGTACCCCGGGATTTCGTGTCCTGCTGGGAAGGAAGGCGATGCGGATGCTAATGAAAACGGAATGCGGCACGGAGTCCCGCCGGGCATGAAAGCCGGTGCCTGCGGGACCGAGGCAGCCTGCCCCGCCCCCGGCCCCGCCCCCGGCCCCGCCCCCGCCCAGACAGAGGCGCAGGCGCTCCGGGCTTCTCTGCGTTTATTGCGGGCGGGCGCCCCCTGGTGGGCACGCGGGGCGAAGGGGCAGGTCCGGGGCGCGGTCACACGATCTCGTCGGTCACCGGGATGGGGTTGGCCTGGGGGCCTGCCGAGGGGCCCTCCGCCGCCGCCGCCTCCTCGCTGGGCTTCTTGCGGGCCTCGGCCGGAGGCCGCGGCGGGGGGTTGCTGGGCGGCTGCTTGATGGTGCCTCCGACCTGCGGCCGCTCCCGGGGCTTGGGCTCGATGGGCGTCCACTGCTCGCCGCGCACGGCCGCCTGCAGGGCACTGGGCGGTTGGGCCGCGTCCCGGCACCCTCCCTCCCTCCCTCCAGGCCCACCCCGCCAGGGGTCCCGGACAGGCTTCAGTCTGAATCCCAGGCGGGATGGGGTGAGTGCCGCTCAGAGAGGTTGAGTGACGCACCCGAGGACACACAGCCAGGACCTGGGTCGGCCTGACATCAACCCGGGCTATTGCTTCACGCCAGGAGCGGGGCAGAACCGCGGGGTTTCTGGAAGAGCCCCCTGGTGGCCACTCCCAGATGCAAATTCCAGCACCCAAATCCTCCTCCCAAGGCGCCCAGGGCAGGCGGGGGGCAGGGAGGCAAGCCCGAACCCAGCAGGAGGGTGGCCCAGAAGAGCAGAAGGCCCTGCTCTGCCTGGTGGGCGCCACTCACGTACCCAGCCTGGGCGGCAGCCCCCCAACGATGCCAAGGCATTTCGGCACATGGGGGTTTGGGGCGAGACTGAAGAACTGCGATTCACCTGGCTTACTAAAAACACAGACTCCTGGAGTGTGTGCTGTTCATCTCCTACCCATAAAAAATACGGTAGGAAAAGTATGTCACATTATACGCGGAAGGCATACACAGAATCCTGCACACACTAGAAGACGCACCCCAGGGGAAGCGGGTCCCTCTGCGGGCAGGAGGAACTTGGCGCTAGGGACAAAAGGAAACGAAGGAGCAAAGTGCAAGGGCTCTGTCCACCTGCAGACCCCGCCGTGAGGGGTGGCCTGCAGCCATCTGCTCCAGAGCCCAGGGCAGGCAGGGGCACTGCACCCAAGGCCCGCCCTGGCTGCGCCCTGTCCTCCCACCCATCCCTACCCTCTTAGAAGGACCACTATATCCCATGAGAAGCCTTCTAACTGGGTGCTGTTGTCACAGAGCAAACCCAGGTGTCGTCAGTTTAAAAAAGTCTGCGTGACAGCGTGCATCCTGGCACCGCCCACGAATCAGCTCAGAGAGGGTTCAGGTGAGAAAAGCCTGATACGTGGCCCCAAGCCCAAGCAGGGCCTTCAGCGGCTGAAGCAGCTACAGCACCTCTCTGAGCCTCCGCGACTTTGTCTGTAAAGCGGGGACCCCAGTACCCTTCCCAGGGCTGCGGTGCAGGTTAATGAGCAGACAAATGACCAGACACAGAAGATGTGCAAAGAGCAGCCGCCTCGGCGGTCGAGTCCCGCCACGCTGTGAGCTCACTCCCTGGTTCGCGCTTGTTACCAGCCTGGGCTCAGCCTGCAGAGCCAGCTTCAAGGACCATGTGTGTCTGAGGGTGTCAGGGTAGGGGCTGGGGCTGGGGCTGGGGGTGGCTGGAGCCGACCTCAGACCACTACTCACCAGCAGGTAGATGCCGCTGGCGATGGCCAGGCAGGCGGTCCCGAGGATGGTGGCCAGCAGGAAGCCGGCAGGCACCGACAGCCTGGGGGGCGGTGGGTGGGAGGCAGGGACACAGAAGGGCACTCAGAAAGAGGAACGGAGCCCCAGGAAAGGGGGCCAAGGCCACAAGGTCTCAGGACAAGACAGACTGCAGACCAAGGGGACGTGCGGAGCGAGGGGCTTGTTTGGGTCCTGCGTGTGTTCTCAGCCTGGATGGGGACATGAGCGGCTCTGCACATTTGCTGGGAGGAAGCCCCGGCAGCTACAGGACGGCCACATGCAGGTTCCAGCCTTTGCTGGCAGCGACCACCAGACGCACAGCATGGGACCTTCCATGCAACCAGGAAGCCCAGGCAAGACCCCCCAGCAGGGCCTGTTGGCCCCAGCCCATGGCTGCTATGATCGGAGCTGCTCAGGTCTGGGGAGGATCCTTAGGAATCTGGCACAGTGGACAGCAGATACAGACTCCAGGGGCCCTGCCAGACCTGGGGACCCGAATTTTGGTTTAGAAAAATGTCCAGGTAAGTGGTGGTGGCTCCAGTCCAGGCAGCCCAGCAGATGGGCCAGTAGGGAGGGTCTGCTCCAAACCCTCCCGAGCCCCAGAGGGGGTGCGGGGCGGGGCGGGACTCACAGCAGGTGCAGGATGGCCCGGATGTAGTAATTCCTGGTGAGGGGCCCGAACAGCTTCACCACGGCGGTCATGTACTTCTGCCCACTGTGGGAGGGAGGAAGGGGACGGTGCGGTGCGGCCTCTCCCACTCAGGACTCCCTGCCGTCCTGCCGACCACTCCAGGGCACCCGGGCCTCTTTCCTCCCGGAAAACATGCCAGGCAGGCATGGGCCTTGGTTTGCCCACAAGGACCCAAGGGTTGGTTCCAGAGCCTCTAAGCAAGGAACCAGACTCCGTATACCCGCCCCTGTGGGCCCTGCCTGGGCCCCGCAGCCCTGGGACAGACCCCAGAGCACGCAGGAGGTGACTCACCAGCGCTCCATGGTGGAACCCTTCTTTCTCTTTCCGCGGGGGTACTCCAGTAGGCAGACAAACACGCCCGCCACGCTGAAGCCATGTGGTTAAGGAACAGCCCAGCTCGGCCAGAGGGGCCGCACAGGGAGCCCCCTTTACTAAGAGCACGGAGAGGGGCCGGGCACGGCGGCTCACGCCTGGAATCCCAGCACTGTGGGAGGCTGAGGCAAGAGGATCACTGGAGCCCAGGAGTTTGAGACCAGCCTGGGCGGCAGAGTGAGGCCCTCATCTCTACAAAAAATTTAAGAATTAGCCAGGTGCGGTGGCGTGCGCCTGTGGTCCCGGATACTCCAGAGGCTGAGGTAAGAGGATTGCCTGAGCCCAGGTGGAGGCTGCCATGTGTCATGATGGCACCAGTGCACTCCAGCCTGGGGGACGGAGCAAGACTCTGTCTCAAAAAAAAGAACTGAGGGGAGGCAGCCACTGCCTGAGGTCACAGAGCAGGAAACAGCGCGGGACGTCCCAGCGGGTCCGGGCACCTGAGGCTGGCCACACCTGCCCTCACACCACCCTGCCCGCTGCTCCTTGGTGAGAGGTCTGGCATGGGGCAGTGGAGGTGGAGGGGCTGGCCAAGGGGGTCCCAGCAGTCCACGGGAGGCCTCAGGGCTGGGCCTGGCCCTTGGGGGGCACCGCCCACCCACCCCTCTCCGGGACTCAGGCTGGCAGGTCTCCCACTGACCACCACATGGCCCGGGTGAGCGGCCTGGCTGATGAGGCCTGGGCTGCCCACCCCCACAGCCCGCCCTGTCCCCCAGCCTGGCTGCGGCGCTGGGGAGCGGAGGTGAAGTGCTCCCGGTGAGGCGGACCCCCCGCCCTGTCCACCCCCGCCGCGGGTGGAAGGATACATGGAGTAGGCGCCAAAGTACCACTGGGTGAAGCGGCCGGCGGTGGCCACGATGCCCCCGGTGATGAGGACTGCGGGGAGGAGAAGTGGGTCAGGCATGAGGGGCTCCCACCCCGGGGGCCTGGGCCACCGCCTTTCTCTACCGTGGGCCACCAGGCCACCAAGAACTGTCCTCTGCAGTCCATGTGTTTGTCCTTACAGATCCCCGCAGCAAAGTGACAGGGTCGGGGTCACCCCAGGAGGCAGCCCCCTGCGCTGGTGAAGAGCAGAGCTGGTGGGGCATGGCCTGGTGGCGCGGGATGTGCGACGTGCCTGGGCTCTGAGTCTCAAGAGCGGCCAAGGGACGGCCCGACCTGCAGGCGCCAGTGGGCCTGTGCTCCTGGGCTCTGGGATCCCCAAATGGACACCCTTGTCACCGTGAGTCTTTGTTTGATGTATGAAAGCCCATATGCCATGTGGTTTCTGCATCTCGGAGTGCCCCTGACACAGAGTGCCTCCAAACCCGTCAGCTGTTGGCCTTAATTTCAGTTTCGACTGATAGGGCTATTTCTGCACCTTTCTTTTGGTTATTGTCCCATACTCCCTCTTACTGGTTGTGGTTTTTTTTTGTTTGTTTTTTGAGACAGTCTCACTCTGTCACCCAGGCTGGAGTCCAGTGGCTCTCCCAGTCTCGGCTCACTGCAACCTCCGCCTCCCGGGTTCCAGCAATGCTCCTGCCTCAGCCTCCCAAGTAACTGGGATTACAGGCGTGCACCATCTCGCCTGGATAATTTTTGCATTTTTAGTAGAGATGGGGTTTCACCACATTGGCTAGGCTGGTCTTGAACTCCTGACCTCAGGTGAGCCACCTGCCATGGCCTCCCAAAGTGCTGGGGTCACAGGCGTGAGCCATGGTGCCCGGCCCTGCTTACTGTTTTCTAGACAGGATCTTGCTGTCGCCCAGACTGGAGTGCAGTGGCACAAACACAGCTCACTGTAGTCTCAACCCCCTGGGCTCAAGCAGTCCTCTCACCTCAGCCTCCCTCGTGCTGGGATCACAGGCGTGGCCGCCTCACCCTGCCAGCCACTGTTTTGTCACCCCTTGGTCTTCCTGGAAGATCCCTAGCCTTGGTTTGAGCCCGGCTACACATTAACTCCCTGACTTTGCCCGTCTGCATTGGAGGAAGGCAGGGCCGTGGCCTTGAGTCCGCTCAGCCTGTGTCTGTGCATCTTTGGGGGACTGTTCTGGTCCTGGGCCTGCCCTCCGAAAGAGGGTGCAAGGCTGCCGCTGGTGCCACCAGGGAGGCCTGAGGACATATTGTGGCACCCAGCCACATTTATAGAGCACCTGCTGTGTACAGGGACTCTGTCAAGGGCCCCGCTCTCTCAGGTCAGCTGCCTCCTGGGCTCCACGTTCTGGAGACCTCCCCAAGCAGGTGGCCTTTGAGAAAGAAATGGGTCAGCCATGAAGCTCCGCAGAGGCAGCCGCTTGTGCCGAGGCCCTGGGCATGCTCAGGAGATCTGGATCAGGAAGGACGCCCCGGCAGCTGGAGGAGGGGTGGGGAGGCTGGAGTGGGCAGCGCAGGGCGTCCAGTCTGTCCGATCCGGTGCTTAACCTTCGGGCCAGGAGCCCCGCTGGTCTCAGCAGGGAAGCTGCCTGCACAGGCCAGACTTAGAGCCCAGGTCTCCTGGCTCCCAGCTGGGTGCCTCAGTCCCTCTACTTCCTGCAGGGAGTACGGGGCTGGCAGGGTGACAGTCCCATGGGGCGGCTCTGGGGAGAGCTGTCTGAACTCACCCACCGAGCTCTTGGTGGCTGACTCTGAGTCGGTGGTGACTTCGCTGGGCAGACAGCGAGCTGCAGGCCTCTCACCCTGTGGTCTCCGCTCCCCTCACTCTCCAGACAACAGAGAGGGCGCTCAGAGCCCCAGGGGAGTGGCGGCGGCAGGCCCCTCCTCCTCACCCCTAGCCCCCCGCGCCCCTCCCACGCACTGCACCCCTGCTGCGGGTCCTTCCTGCGGCTGCTGCACCGGTTCCTCTGGCCTCAGACCCCACCTGAGCCCCGTCTCACCCACCCTGGTCCTGAGAGGGTTCATTTCCAAATGGAGTCTGCTGCCCTCAGCAGCACGCCTGAGCAAATGCGCAGCAGGGTGCCGTCGCACCCCAAGAGCAGCCGGACTGGGCTGCGCAGGGCGGTCACTGGGTGGTTTCCGTGCCTTGTGAAATCCCAGGCGGACTCCAGATGAGGAGGGCTGAGCCCCACGGCATGAAGAGCCCACCTTCCCCCCCAAGCTCCGGGGGCCTGATCCCAGCCCAGCTGGCTACTGAGGGGAGGAGAGCTTCTCCCGATGTCCAGGCCCAGAGCCCCCACTGGGGGCCTGGGGGGGCGGTCACCCCGGAAACCACCGGGGCTGAACCGCCTCTTGCCCTGCGCTGCAACTTCCTCTTTCGCGGAGTCGGGGAACGGAGGGAAGCGAATGGGGGAGGAGGCGCCGCTCCGCTGGGTCTGCAAGCGGACTGTTCGGGGTCTCGGAACACCTCCTTCCGGCCCACGGCCTGAAGGTGCCGCCCCCGTTCCCCGCACCCTCCGGGCCTGACCCCATCCCAGCCCAGCCCGCCTGGTGCCGCACTTCCCCGCCCGGTAAGTAGCCCGAGGTCCCCGGCTGGGGTCTTGGGACACCCCCCAGGCTGCAGCCTCCACCATCCCTGCCGCGCACTCACTCAGGCCGGACGCCAGCGCCTGCTCGTTGGCCCACATGGCCCACTCGATCTGCCCCATGGCTGCGCGGACCCGGCTGGGACACTGCTAGGCGCGCACTGCCGCCCCTGCGCTCCCGGCTGAGCCCCGCCCCGGCCCGGCCCCGCCCCCAGCCCCCCAGGTGACCGCGGGTGGGCGGAGACCCGCCTCTGTGGGGTGCGGGGCTGTCCCGCAGCCTTCTGCCCCGCCCTCTGCAGACGCGACCGAGGCTCAGGAGGGGCCCTGCGTGGCAGCCCCAGCCCAAACGGGGAGTCTGAGTTTCACAGCTTCAGTTCTCCCTCACGGACTAGTGTCCCTGCCCAGCGCGGGACTTCCAACCGAGGGTCCTGTGTCAGCAAGGCTTCTAGTAACAGCAGAGAAAGGTGAGAACGGTGTGAAGGGTCGGCTTCCTGAGCAGCTCCGCCTCTGCAGAGCTCTGGGGGGTGGGGGCCAGAGGCCCTGACCCCATTTCTTCACCCTGGCTACCACCACTCGACTGTGTCTGAGACTCAGGGGAGGGGACAGGATGTGCATAGGGACAGCCGCCCTGTCATGTCCGGCCTGGGGATGGGAGGCAGGGGTTGGCGTAGGGGGCAGCAGAGGTGGTAAGTGGGGGGTGGGGCTGGTAGGCCCAGTGCCCATGGGAAGACTTTAGGCCTGGGGCTGCCTGAGGGTCCCACCTGAGCCAGTGTGAGGTTTGAGGGGAGCCTCCCGTGCCTCTACCCAGCCTGTCCCTCCCCCAGGCTCTCATGGGGCACACCTGGACTCCCTGGTAAGTCCCAGGGCCACTGGGAGCAGGAGCCCAGGAATGCTGGTTTAGGAAAACAGGAGGCAGAAGCTGCAATGCCAGTTTATTTCCACAGCCACCAGGGCCGCGCGGTGCCCATTCCTGCCACCATTCCAGCCACACCTGGGCCTGGGGCAGGGTCTCAGAGGTGCCGTGGGCAGCCACCAGCCAAGATACTTGGTGGCCTCCTGAGGCCCGAGGTGGCTGCTCCAGCACAGTGACCCCTTCCCTGCCCGACGGAGGGATGCCATCTCCCTGCCGAGCTCCCGTCTCAGAGCAGTGGGAACGCTGGAGCATGGTGAGAAACCCCTTCAGCCCTGCTGCGCCCGGCTCTGCCAGCTTTCATGCCCCGACCCCATCCATCTTGGCGAAGTGCTGGTGCAGCATGGGGCAGCTGAGGCACTCGGCGGGGACCTCTCCTGACATCTGGCAGCCACAGGTCTCCCCACACTGCCCCACGGCATGCTGCCCATGGGCCCAGAGCCAGGCCACCACACAAAAGTCCCAGTAGTCCAGCCAGTCCACCACACCGCTCTCTAGCTCCAGCGAGGCCACCCCTTCTCTAGGCGGTGTGCGGTCCTGCGGAGACGGTCAGGCAGCTGGCTTTGGCAGGCCATCAGGACCCAGGAGGTGGGCGCAGGGGTCATCCAGGATTTGAGGCCCTGGCCCCAACTGGGGGTAGAGATCCATGTCAGGTCGCCAGCAACGGCAGCACGCCACCCTGTGCCCTAGCATGTGTAGGGACTGGACACAGGAGGGCAGCAATGTGCCCTGCCCTTCTGGTGGGTCCTGGTCAGAAGCTACACCACCCGAGTGACACCCACACGCAGCTCCTGCAGGCACGGCTGCCCCCGCCCTCTGCCTGGGGCACTGTCTCTGTCGCTGGGTGGACAGAGGACCATAGTGCCTGGATGCACACAGCCCTGTGCGCGCGGCCCTTGAGGAAGGCGAAGCCAATGGCTCGGACGGGCGTGATCGCTGATGTGGGCCTGGCCCTCTGAGCAGGTCAGAAAGCACGAGTCCCGGTCTACTGGGCCAGTTGGGGTGGGGGGAGCCCCAGGGAGAGGCTGTGTTGCGTCCCCGGGACCCAGCAGACCCATCCCAGGCACTCCCCACCTGTCTCCCTGGGAGCCTGCATCAGACTCGTCCTTCCCCCTAGCCCCGCCCAGTCCTGCTGCTATGGGCAGCAGCGTCCTCTTTGACAGCAAATGAATGAGACACAAATGCCAAAGGCTTTCTGGCTTCCTGCCTGAAACACGGTGGGGAGGGAGCCGGGCTGAGCCTGCGGAGCCCTGGGGGCTGGGTGGGCCCCTCCCAGGAAGGGAAACCCCACAGGGTACTGGGCCTCACCTGAGTGGCGATGACATACTTAACCCCACCGGGAGTCGGCTCCATGGCCAGCGCAGCCTTAAGCTCAGCCGGGAGAGGGGCTGGCCTCACCTGCAGCCCCTTCAGAAACCTGGAAAAACACGCGCATTTCTCTAAGCGTCTAGAACAGGCAGGGCTGGAGACAGGAAGGCATTCCTGGCTGGCAGGGCCCAGGGCCGGGAGATGGCAGGTGGCTGCTATGGGGACAGGTTTAAGAGGGAATGGAAAAGTGAAGGAGGTGGCTACACAACCCTGTGAACATCTCCACATCACGGGATGCGGGATCGTATGCTCTCGAGACTCTCACTCCGTCACCCAGGCTGGAGTGCAGTTGCGTGACCTCGGCTCACCGCAACCTCTGCCTCCTAGGTTCAAGCAATTCTCCTGCCTCCGCCTCTGGAGAAGCTGGGACTACAGGTGCCCACCACCATGCCCAGCTAATTTTTGAATTTTTAGTAGAGACGGAGTTTCACCATATTGGCCAGGCTGGTCTTGAACTCCTGACCTCAGGTGATCTGCCTGCCTCAGCCTCCCAAAGTGCTGGGATTACAGGTGTCAGTCAGGGCACCCGGCCTGAAACAGTAAGTTTGAGGTTATGTGGTAACAGCTATGCCCAGGCTGGGGCCACTATGAGGGGACCTTCAAGAAGCCTGGGCCCGTGTCTGACCAAGGCTGCTGCCAAGCCCCCTGGAGTAGCAGCTTAGGGACGTGCCCAGTTCAAGCTGGTGCGTTTGTCACAGTGTTCCGCAGAACAGCGAAGGCCTGCACACCCCACCCAGAGCAGGGGCACAGGCCTGGGGCTGCCCAGGAAGGCGGTCCTGGGGTGTGGGTCTCAATCCATGGTCTCACAGGGCAGGCCCCTGATCATCAGAAGTCAATATTGCCTCCAGCCAGGGCAGACACCCTTCAGCGGGAGGCGCCCTCACACCGAGAATGAGACACCATGGCAACCACGGGAGGAAGAAACGGACTGCCCGTGGCCTAAGGAGGCGGGGCCAAGCTACAAACTGAGGAAGGTGTACATGGGGGCTCCGCGGTACCAGGATGTAGCTGCCGGATCCCACCCCAGAAAGAACACCCGACTGCAGGGAAGGGACAACACCGGCTGCCTGGACTGGCTGTAACTCATTTCGGTGAGGAGGAGGTCGGAGGCTTTGAACCCTTTCCTTCCAAACGTCAGACACGTGTACGTGCTCCTGGGAATGCACGCGTGTTTCCTAAGAAGCCACTCTTCTATGGACTAGAAGCCTGCAGCCTCCCACGCTGCTCGGGATGCTGTCTCTCAGGAGGTGGGAGACCCTGGGTGTCACTCACACATGCGTGCGTGGCCTCACTTTTTTCCTTGTGGATGTGGGCTGTGGGATGGCTCCATGGGGGCACACTGTGTGGATCCCACACTTGGGGGGATGGACACCTGCCGTGGGACGCCCAGTCGGTGTCACAGCCTTCAGCTGCCTCCGTCCCTTCAGGAAAGATGTTCTGGACACCATCTCCCAAAAAGGAGGAGGGGAGGGCTCCACACTCACGTGTCTCCGTTGGACCCCGGGGGAAAGGTGTGCCTTACAGCAGCCACAAAGTCAGCCACGGTGTCCTCCAGGGTGAAGATCACGGCATTGGGGCCCGCGTCAAAGGTGTACGCGACCTGGAACCCATGGCAGTCACCCTGGCTGTGCGTGTGGGGCCTGGCCTTGTGCCCCTAACCCTCTTGCCTGCCTGGGGGCCCTGGGGTCTCAGGGCCACACTGGAGCGGAGCTGTGGCCCCAAGAACCTGTTACTTGACATTTCTGCCTGTGAACCCAGGAGAAAAGCAGCGGGGCTGTGACCCAAGCAAGCGAGAAAACGAAACGCAAGAACCCACATGGTCGGTGAGCTTGGCACACAGCAGGGCAGAGCTTTCAGACAGATCCCCATGCACGCAGGTCTCAGGCCCGCCTCCATGGCAGCACAAGGCTAGACACGTGCCACCGCCCTCCTAGCCCGAGTCACCTTGGTGTCCCCGTGGTGGGCGTTGAAACGGTGCACCAGGTGGATGATGCGCCAGGAGACGGGGCTGAGGTAGGAGATGGGCGGGAAGGTGTCGAGGCAGGTGGCGTGGAACTGGTTGCTGTCCTGCATGGTCAGCTGGGCGAAGCCCCGGAAGTCTCGCTCCTGGATGCACCGGGTCATCTCTGCCATACGTGCGGGCACCACGGACTCGGCCCGGAACTGCAAAGCACGGGGTGTTTTCCATGGAGCCGCTGGGGGTCTCTACGGCACAGGAGTCGAGGCAAGGCTCCAGGCTTGGAGGCCCAGCTCAAGCCCTGTCTCTGTGTTTGGCTCTTCCACCCGGTCTTGGCAAGAGGCTGAGGGCAGAGCCGGGCACAAGCGTGACCCCCACAGCCCCAGGGTCACCTGCTCCCGGCCTCACCCGCAGCAGAGGGCTGGTCTTCACGCTGGCCTGCATGCCCACAGTGCTGCCCGTCAGCTTCTTCTCAGCGCTCACCTGCATGGGGAGAGACAGGCTGGCTACACGCTGCGGAGACCAGCCCCAGGGACTGCAGTTCCCGACGCTCGGCCCTCCCTGGCTGAGGCAGGCAGCGGGGAGTGGGGTCAGTGCCTCCTGCATGACCATGGAGGCCTCCCAGCCACAGCAGGGGTGCTGCATGGGAGCAGTTTCTGAACACTCAGCCAGACGTTGGTTCCTTCGGGCCCACTGACCCCAGGAGCCAAGCGATGCCTGGATGGGATGCCTTCCCTCCTGTTCCCGGCGGCAGCCCTGACTAGGGGCAGAAGCCACCTGACAGGTGCTACATGCCACTCCACTCACCACCAGGATAAGGACGCGGAGTTCAGGCCAGTGCGACTCTGGGGCCACTTGCCGGGCAACGCTGTCCTTCCCATCAGCCTGCTCTCCCATCTGCCACTCCACAAAGCCCCCATACAGGCTCCGGCAGGCGCTGCCTGAGCCCCGGCGAGCCACTTCTGAGAGGTCGCTCTCCACGCCGTAGATGCGGGCCAGGGTGTAGGCTGCAGGTACAGAGCGTGGGGGGTCCTCAGGGCTGCCTGCCAGCTGACCACTCCAGAACACCCTGCACCCCACGGCAAACAGGGATTTCAAGATGACAGGGCTTCTGAGCCATCCGCCCCCTCCACTAGCTCGGCTCTCGGCACCGGCTCGGCCGTCTGCCCCCTCCACTAGCTCGGCTCTCGGCACCGGCTCGGCCATCCGCCTCCTCCACTAGCTTGGCTCCCAGCACTCACTGTTTGAGGCTGGCAGAGCTAGCAGCCTGTGACAAGGGTGACAAAAGGCACCTGCGGCAGAGCAGGAAGCCGCCTGGGGGATTCCAACCCACCATGGGGCTGGAGAGAGGCCCCCCAGGACACCCAAGCTGGGCTCTAAGGATGGGAAGGAGTTGGCAAGGTCATGTGGGGCAGGGACTGGTGCCAGGACAGAGCAGGACTCCACCAGATTTTGCCCCTGCCCACCCAACACTGGAGCCGCCTTCTCCCCTCAGTCCATAGGGCTCCAGCAGGGCGACCCCACCTCCAGGCCTGGCTACCCACCGCCGTGGTCACTGAGCAGGGTTCAGGGAAGGTACCGGAGCCCGGGGGGCCAGGAAGCATCATCCCTAGAGTTGAGGGGTGAAGATGGTATGAGACCGCCACCGGGGCATGGGCTCTGCCACTGCGTGGGAGGCCGCCAGAGAGCTGGGTCCAGTGGGGCCTGCAACCAGCTGTGCCCATTGGAATCCTAAGTTACGTGAGCCACAAAGTCATCGCTATTTTAGGTCTGAGCCAGTCTGAAGTGGTTTCTCTCACTGACAACCTTGAAGGGCCCCACATGGAGCAACTGGAAGATTGTTTTATTTTCTGTAGAGATGGGGTCTCCCTATGTTGCCCAGGCTGGTCTTGGACTTCTGGCCTCAAGTGATTGTCCCCATCAGCCTCTGAGGTGCTAAGATCACAGGCGTGAGCCCGCGCCTGCTGCGGCTGGAAGACGCCTGGCCCGGATGTGCTCTGGGAAGAGCCGGAGCAACTCGAGAGACCAGGGAGGCCCGAGAGGTAGGTGCTCGTTCAGCCTGCCCGGCGGGCAGAGAGCAGCGGCTCCTGTGCCCATAGCCGGGAATCCCGGCAGGTAGGCACCCACCTAGGCAGGCATAGCCCGCCGCCGAGGAGGCCAGGCCCGCAGCCGTGGGGAAGTTGTTCACCGAAGCCACATGCACCTTGCAGCTGAGGCTGGAGGGCGGCGGGTCCCCATCCCAGGCATTGCTCCGCTCCCGGGCCAGGCGGCGGACTGCAGAGAATGAGATGGCATGTGGCCCAGCCGTCAGCACCCTGCCCAACCTGCTCCTGCCCACCTGCCCAGGACTCACAGCTGAACACCAGGCCTCTGCCTATCAAACTCGTCATGGAGACCTCTTTCCCGGGAAAACCCCAGACCCCAGGCCCAGACTCAGCTGATCCTCGAGGTGGGCCACCGCCCCAGAGCTGGGAAATCCAGAGTTCTGGTTCCCAGCCATGCCTTGCAGCCTCAGGAGGGGCCCAGAGGCAGAAGCACTTCCTGGACACTTGGACCCTGGGACAAGAGGGAGGGATGGGCTTGCAGGAACCCCAGCTCACTCTCCTGCAGGCAGGCCTGGAGACGAGGCTGCCCCACGTCCTCCTCCCGGCCATTCAGCCAAACCCGGTCCTCGGTGAAGTCCTTGCTGATGGCGGCCGTCGTGGTGGTTTTTAACTGAAAAGGAAACCCAGGGCCACCTCAGAGGCCAGCATTGAGGACCGATGCCAGCCAGGTGCCCCCTTCCGCTGAGAGAGCCTCGTGGCTGCCCACTCGAGCAAAGATGGCCTTAGCTGGGCCGTGGAGAAGCCCGTGGGAAGCACAGGCCACGCGCTGTGTAGCAACTGGGCCTCGCCCTGAGTGAAGGGACAGGGACTCCCAAAGGCGCCCCTGGGGCATCGTGTGCACGTGTGTGAGGCGACCTGGGGCAAGTGCGTGCTGTGCTGTGGGAAGCTCTCCTAACACTGAACAGCCTCTGTGTGCCAGCTGGCAGTCATCGCTAAGCCATCGTCCTAGCCTTTAGGTAAAAAGGTACCAATTGTTTTGTTTTGTTTTGTTTTGTTTTGTTTCAGAGACAAGCTCTCACTCTGTCACCCAGGCTAGAGCACAGTGGCACTATCATAGTTCACTGTGGCCTCCAACTCCTGGGCTCAAGAGATCCTCCCACATCAGCCTCCCAAAATGCTGGGATTGCAGATGTGAGCCACCAAGCCCGGCTGGTACCAACTGTTCGACAAACGTTCTGTAAATGGCACTGTGGCGTTTTGTCGTCAGTCCACACTTACCTGGTCCTGGTGCAGAGTGACGCTCAGGGAGGAGTTGATGGGCAGGACCAGCTCTTCATCACGCTTGCCCCCTGCAGCGAACAGCCAGGGCCAGGCCGGTGGGCTTCCTGGCCCACCCTCCTGTAGCGTTCCCCACAGCTGTGCCCACCACCGACCCATGGCCCCCATCCGCCTCAATCCTGTCTCTCACAGCACAAGCTGCCTGGCCGTCCTGCTAGACCCTTGCCCCCAAGAACAGCGCCCCGCCCCACTGAGCTCAGGCTCCTGGAACAGAGCTGGAGGCAGCCAACATCCTCCCCACTCCCATCCTTCATGCTTCTGCGCCAGCATCTGTGAGTGCACGGGGGCAGAGCACTCCTGCCAACGCCCGCCTCCCCTCCATCTTCCCAAACGAAAGGAGCCCAGCTCCTGAGAACGCCTCAGATCTCACTGCTCATATTCCCTGGGGACCTTCTGCCCAGCCAGGCATGGGACAGCAAGTGAAATCAACCTTCTGGAAAGCCAGAAATGAAAGGTTTGCCCAGGAGCACCACTCAGTGCCTCAGCTGAAGCCTCATTTGACAAGGTCCCTGTAAGCACACATCTGCTGGGATTTGTGGAGGGAGGTCTCTGGGGATGGCGGACACCTGGCAGGGAACAGCGCCTTAAGTTCGCAAGGCTCTTTCACACACAACACTGAGCGGCCCCCTTGCAGGCAGACACGGCTGCCCTGGTAGGCCAGGCGGACTTCTGCTTTCAGGAAGGTGGGCTGGGGGACTTCTCCTTCTTCCTCCCACTCAGGACAACTAAGATCATGGACGTCACAGGTGAGACTTTTGAGGGTGACAGAGAGCAGCTGTGAGACAGTGCAGGCGGAGGCCCCAGGTTTTCTTTCCTCCCCGCCCTAGACCTAGTCCTACAGAAGCTGGACCTGCCAACCAAAGCCAGTCATCTCTAGCAGGGCCAGGAAGGCCAGCCTAGCAACACAGAAACAGAATCCCGGCCCGGCGTGGTCACTCACGCCTGGAATCCCAGCACTTTGGGAGGCCAAGGTGGGTGGATCAGGTGAGGTTGGGAGTTCGAGACCAACCCGACCAATATGGTGAAACCCTGTCTCTCCTAAAAATATAAAAATTAGCCAGGCTGTAGTGATGCGTGCCTGTTATCCCAGCTACTCAGGAGGCTGAGGCGGGAGAATTGCTGGAACCTGGCAGGCGGAGGTTGCAGTGAGCTGGGATCGCACCACTGCACTCTGGCCTGACTCCAGCCTGGGTGACAGAGGGAGACCTCGTGAAAAAAAAAAAGAAAAGAAACTCCTCCCGCACTCCAGGCTGGAACAGGTGCTCCACCGCTTCCCCTCCCTGAAGGAGAAGGGACTTCACCTCCCCAGGAAGGACAGCATGCAGGAGGCTGGACTCCCCTGATCTGCCGGCTCTTGTCAGAGGAGGCCAAGCAGACGCTCAGGAATTCCGAGGGCCTGGTGGGGATGGGGCCGCACCCAGAGCAACGTTGGTGGCGAGGGGAACCTGGACTTCTGCCTCCGTATCATGAGCCAGCATGCCCGCCCCACCAGCATGCTACCAAAAACCAGCCCAAATGGAGGTTTACCTAAGACCAGAGTCTCTGAACGTTACAAGAAAATGGACACGTTTCCATAAAAATAACTTGTTGGCCAGGCGCAGTGGCTCACAACTATGATCCCAGCACTTTGGGAGGCGAAAGCAGGTAGACTGAGTTCAAGAGTTCAAGACCAGCCTGGCCAATATGGTGAAACCCTATCTCTACTAAAAATGCAAAAATCAGCCAGGTGTGGTGGCGCACACCTATAGTCCCAGCTACTCGGAAGGCTGAGGCAGGAGAATCCGTTGAACCCGGGAAGTGGAGGTTGCAGTGAGCCGAGATTACACCATTGCACTCCAGCCTGGGTGTAGCAGTGAGACTCCATCTCAAAAAAACAAATAATATAAAAAATAAATAAAAGGTCAGGCTCAGTGGCTCACGCCCATAATCCCAGCATTTAGGGTGGCTGAGGTGGGTGGATCATGAGCTCAAGAGCTCGAGACCGGCCTGACCCACATGGTGAAACCCCATCTCTGCTAAAACACAAAAAAATTAGCTGCGCTTGGCAGCACACACCTGTAATCCCAGCTACTTGGCCGGCTGAGGCAGGAAAATTGCTTGAACCCGGGAGGCAGAGGTTGCAGTCAGCCGAGATTGTGCCACTGTACTCCAGCCTGGGCAACACATCAAGACTCTGACTCTAAATAAATAAATAAACACTAAACAAGAACAACGAAGGCCAGATGTGATGGTTCGAACCTGTAATTCCAGCACTTTGGGAGGCCAAGGTGGAAAGAGACTGCTTGAGCCCAGGAGTTCAAGACCAGACTGGGCAACATAGTGAGACCCTGACTCTACAAAAAAAATTTTAGGCTGGGTGCAGTGGCTCACACCTGTAATCCCAGCACTTTGGGAGGTTGAGGCAGGAGAATTGCTGGAGGCCAGGAGTTCGAGGCCGTATTAGCCAACATGGTGAAACCCTGTCTGTACTAAAATTATAGAAATTAGCTGGGTATGGTGGCACACACCTGTAATCTCAGCTACTCAGGAGGCTGAGGCACAACAATTGCTTGAACCCAGGAGGCAGAAGTCGCAGTAAGCCAAGATCACATCATTGCACTCATGCCTGGGTGACAGAGTAAGAGTCTGTCTCAGAAAAAAAAAATGATTTTTAATTAGCCAAGCATGGTGGCATGCACCTGTGGTCCCAACCAGTAAGGCGGTTAAGGTGGGAGGATCTCTTGAGCCCAGGTCAAGGCTGCAGTGAGCTAGCTGTACACTTCAGCCTGGGTGACACAGAGAGACCCTGTGTCAAAGAAAGAAAAGAAAGGGTGAGCGCGGTGGCTCGTGCCTGTGATCCCAGCACTTGGGGAGGCCCAGGCTGGTGGATCACGAGGTCAAGAAATCGAGACCATCCTGACCAACATGGTGAAACATCGTCTCTACTAAAAAATACAAAAATTAGCTGGGCGTGGTGGTGCGTGCTTGTAGTCCGAGCTCCTCGGGAGGCTGCGAGGGAAGATCACGTGAACTGGGAGGTGGAGGTTGCAGTGCGCTGAGACTGCGCCACTGCCCGCCAGCCTGGAGACAGAGACTCCGTCTCAAACAAAAAAGGAGAAGAGAAGCCAAGCTCACAAGATACTGGGTGGGCCACATACTGTGATTCCAGTTTCAGAACATTTTGAAATGACGACGTTACATAAATGAGTGGTCAGCGGCGGCCAGGTCAGCCCGGCGAAGGGAAGGGCGTGGATGTGGACGCCCAGGCGCGGAGTCTGCGCGCGGGGGCCCTCTGTTCCGTTTCTTGGAGGGTACCACTGGGAGAAAGGGGGCGAGGGAGGGGCAGGGGGTCTCGGGCTGGAGGGCAGTGGAGCGATCTCAGCTACTGCGGCCTCGACCTCTCGGGCTCAGGCCATCCTCCCGCCTCAGCCTCCCGAGGAGCTGGAGCCACAAACGTGCGCCACCACGGCGGGTTCTTACGATCGATGGGAATCGATGATTGAGGACTTCGGTAGTGAAAGTTCGGTCATCGCTAAAGGGCGGAAGCCGGCAACCCTGTAGGGACGGCGGCCGTCGCGGGGGAACAGGTGACGCCGAGCCGGTCCCGCGGGGAAGGAGCGCGCCCCGCCCTGAGCCTCAGTTTCCCCTTCTGTCGCGGCCCTGGGAGGGCGGGACAGAGCGCGTCGCCAAGTCAGCGAGCGACCCCCACGGGCCCGGCCTCGCTCCCGGCCATCCCCGCCCCAGGCCGGCCCGCGGCACTCACAGTACTTGATGACCGCGATGTTGACCGGCGCGGTACAGGTGACTACCGCCAGCGGCTTCTCAGAGGCCATGGTCCCACGCGCGCAGTCCCCAGCCCTACAGCCCTACAGCCCAACACTACCCGCGATCCCACCCAGGGAACTCCGCCGCCTCACGCGCTGCCACAAGATTGGCCGGTGCGAGCCCGGCTGTTCGCGCATGGACCAATCAGCGGCGGGTCGGGTGCACGCTTTATCTCTCAACCAATGGGCAGGATCGGACGATGTGCCTCTGATGTTGGGCCCGCCCCAATCGTGGAGCGCGCCCGGCAGGGCCTGCAGGGGTGGTGTCTGCGCAGGCGCCACGTGCGCGGGGCGGGGCCTGCGGGCGCTGTGTGCGCAGGTGCGTGGCGTCGGCGCCGCTGGGGCAGGGCGTGGTCTGTGGGCGCTCTTGCTTCTGTGAGCTACGCGGGTTTTTGCTGGGGCTGTGCTGGGCTGAGGGGTCCGTGAGGCGCTGTGTGAAGGCACTGTGAGGGGGCTGTGCGGAGAGCTATGGCGGCGCCGCGTGAAGCTCTGTGCGGGGGGCCGTGTGAGGCTGTGTGTGTGGGGGGGGGGCGTGTAAGGCTGTGTGTGGGGGGGGTGTGAGGCTTTGGGGGGGTGAGGTTGTGTGTGGCGGCGTGTGAGGCTATGTGTGTGGGGGGGGAGCCTTGTGAGGCTGTGTGTGTGGGGGGGACGTGTGACTGTGCGGGGGGGGGCGTGTGAGGCTGTGCGGGGGGCCGTGTGAGGCTGTGGGGGAGGCGTGTGAGGCTGT